>KZ308318.1:881450-1035558 GCA_000376725.2 Ladona fulva
ACTGTCAACTTTTCATTCGCAAAATTTGCTGGGTTTGAACCAAGATCGTTCAGATAGATTTCCATAAGAAATACACGTAAAGTTCGATTTTATCGGTTGCATACTTTATTTCTTTGGCAAAATTAAATTAGAAGAAATAGTCGTATAAAATCAAAATAAGTACCACAAGGATGGAAATTGAATAAAGATTCTTAATATTGTCGTGGAATATCGCTTTCGATTCGAAGTTGCGAGAATTTAGATATAATATATGAATATTTTGTGAAATTTTGAGGTTGTAAACAACCCGTCCCCCTGACGACCAATGCGATTGTTGATTCCGAGTTCATGCATTTTCCCATAAATGCATGTGTATTTAGGCCCATTTAAAAGCAATTGACGATATGAAGAGGAGTAAATTATTCAGAGATTTTAACTATTGCAGTCACGAAAAATTTGTTGTGATGAGTCGCAGGGGCAACAAACATACGTAGCACCGTAATGAACTAATGGAGATAAATGAGTAAATTTTTGTGTATCATTTCGCACTCTTGACATATTTCACGATTAAATTTCCCAGAACCGGTAGTTGAAAATTTTGCAAACTTACACATTAACTTGAGACATGTTTTAAAAGAGGGAAATTGCATGATGATTCGCATCATTATTGTTGATTGTAGATTTCGGCCTCGAAATTTGATTAGAAAATTTTTGTTTTCAATAACCTATCCCATTAGACTAAACTAAGATGCGAGATGTTATTTTCTCTTATGTACAAATTGATGTACTATATTTAATCCGACATCTATTCTACCCGTTGAGATTTAACGGACACTTCATCTAGCATAAAATATACTCCATCACGTCGCGAGAAAATACCTGGATACGACCCTGTATAGAGCGATGCAAATATCTTTGTTTCTCTTCTGGTATCCAGTTACTGTCACTCGAGAGTAACAAAAAAAAGAAACGTCTTCCTCACATCTATTTCAAGATTTTTGCTCAAGATCTTACGAGATATTTACGAGACAAATTATGAAAGTTTAGCGTATGATAGCACCTAGAGACGTGCATAGTGAAGTGTTTGTTTCATATCAGCTGGATAGCGTTGAATAAGAGAGAAGAACGGGAAAATAATGAAAATCGACGACCTCGAGTGCGAAGGAGAGAGCGAGTCGCCTTTCCTAGGTCAGGGAGAAAGGAGTAAGGGTTCAAATGCGTTTCGTACATCCCTTTGTTGTTTTCACGTATGAAAATAAAAGAATGAACCGCCAAGGTTCTTGCTGGAGCGTGTCAGTCACAATGTTTCTCCCCTTCCCTCCTGTCCTGCATGTTAGCAGAGAAGAATAAAAGGAATGAATATGGGAAAGATTATGACCACTCCGGTGAAATGTTCCAAGAGATCAAGGATTTTCCAGTCATGGCAATCCGGCAGGAAATTTGTTAGTTTTTGGAAAATTACAGCATTCCGCAATCCCATATGCTTTTATAAATTGATGATCGACTACTTCCCAATACTACATTCTCAAACGCTTTTTCTTAATTCATTAAAAAATTTCCTTGGGACAGTTAACTGCATCTAGGTTAATTAATTATCTTCTAGATTATATTGATTCCATTTGCAAAGATTACCCCTGCTATAATAAATGTATAATATACCATAGTCTAGCTTGTTTCTAAAATAGCTCTCTCATGCGAAATATTATGTAAAAGGTTACAACTACTAATTCTGTTTTATTTCCTTGTCTAATTCTTATGATGTAAATAACCGGTTGTTCATATTTATACGGGTTTTCTACTAATGTAGGGCTATGGTTCCATAGAATCAGTGCGTTACTGTTTCAAGGGACTAGAGGTTCTGGAATGTAGATCCCGAAAAACAGAATTATATTCTGTTCAATTGCAAATTTATTTTGGCATATTTTTTTCGATTTTTCCTTGTCAGTATCGATTCACGATTACAAATACCTACTAGTAGTTTAAGCTACATCGTTAAAAACAATACAACGTAAACGGCTGGTTTGGTAAGATCACTACCCATGTAGCCCATCTGAGCTGAACTTTCCTTCGACCGAAAACCCCTCTAGGTTTTCAAGATTCCAACCCAAAGAAATACCCTGGCTTCCCTCCTATCTTTTAGTTAATTGATCTCGACATCCGGGAGACATCTCCTAAACTGCTTTTACGACAAGCCCTCCATGTCCGTAAAATTCCGGCACTGTGCCGCCCCAATGACATTCTTACGCTATATGTGCGAGGTTATCCTTTCGTGTATTTCACAGCCTTACAACGCCCGCGAAATCAACAAAGACCTCACGCGGATAAGTCCATTATGGAATGTCTTAGGAGAGCTTATCTGGGCTTATAATTTTACAGACCCTATTATATCTCTATTTGGATCCTTCGGATTCGCAAAGATTTTGCTATTGGGGTATTAGTGAGGAAGGATTTCCGATCTTCTGTGAGGCGAAAGAGATCGGTCCTGATCTCTCTTTTCGCTTTTCAGCTGTTCCTCATCCTCTGCTGCACCTCCTTCCTCTCTTTCAAAAAAAGCGGTCTGGTTCTCTTCACGCGATCCCCTAAAAATGACTCTTTCCCATATCTCAATGCGTCCCCACGCACAGGCACTATATAGGAAGTCCCTCCAACTTTACCCTCCCCTTCATCACAATCATCTCTACCAGCTCGTTTTTCACCCACTAAATTTTTCCCACATCCAAACGGCTGCGTGACAAGGCGGCGTCATAAGTTTGGACGTGTTTTATAACTTGGTGGTGTTACACGTTTGGGCCAATTGAAAAGGGAGCCGTTTGTTTTGATCTGTTGACGTTGAGGTCAGAGCCGTTTTTGAAAAAAAGCTATTTACAGAGGAGAAATGAGTAAAATTTGGCAAGGATCGAAAAAAATTGAAGTACCTGATTTACTTTCTATAAAATTCTATCGCGACTCGACTACCCAGTGCAAGAGATGCGAGATATATTCCACTTTAAGTTGAATTCTTTTCCACGGACGATACATGAATCACAGGTAATACCAAGGGCAGTGAAATTTAAAATGCTGACCACATAAAAGCGACGGCTTTCCACAGACGGAGATAACTGTGTAATTTAAATATAGAAACAATTTTGGTAATTGAGGACGCTCTTCAAATTTGTACATAAATTTTCACACGGCAGTTTATATTTCGGGTCGATGCAAGTTAAGCAACATTTTACGGGTAGGAAGATAGTACATCAACATGTAAGAATCGACTTCTACATGCCCAGCATGTCATTATTATGTTAGTATAAATCTCACTCCCTCGTCTGCTTTACCTAATCTGAAGGAATAAAGAATAAAAAAATAAAACTTCATTTAACGCAAGGACGAAATTTTCCAAATATGAATTTGATGTTAGCACAAGAGCAGCTCCACGGTATTTTGATCTATTCCTAAGTCATGGAAATCTATTATATGACTGAGACATAAATCCAAGTAAATAATTCAAAGGAGTCCAAAACTTGTACAGATCCCACAAACTCTAATGACACGAGGATTGACCACACACGGTGAGACTAACATCAGACATTCGCTATTCATAATTCCTCATTTTTTCTTTAATTTTCCCTTACTCACTATTTTTCTCATTATCAGGAATTTTCCTTCTGCCAGATATTATTTATATCCAATGCTATTCCTTTAGCATAACTTAATAACCTTAAATAGGAAAAGCGTTCGATGAAGATTTGGAATGACATTCTCCCTATCTCATTTCCCAAAACAGCTTTTTTACGACTCTTTCAAGTTCGGATAACTTACCACTAAGTAATCGAAGACCTTTCCCCTAAATTTAATGCGTATGAAAGACGTACAAATGAGCGAAGCGGTATGATGTCTTGATATGCGATTGCACGGAGATCGCATCAAAATTCCTTGCAGCGTCGGCCTTCACCGAGAAAAAGCGAGCCAACCATAACGTTGGTGAAGTACGGAGTTATGACATTGTACCGCCACTACGAATGAGCAAGACAAATAAAAATGTTGAACTCTGCGATGGAGTTGTTGGATGCGCAATGACTAATTGCGTCCACTTTATATCAAGGACTCGTCCGAGACACTCTTTGCATCTGTGAGGGCGAAGTGTCCAAATGGAAAATGATTGTGGTACAGTTTAAAAATGAAAACAAAATAAAATCGCGATCGACCTTTTCTAGCAAAGTGGTTAAATTAGAATTAAAAGTGATGTAAAACAGATTATTGCGGTACACAATGCAAATTTCTGTTGGAAAAAGCTAATCCGATGACAAAAAGGATGCAGAAATTTTTTAATGAATCTTCCATTTATTGCTTCTTGTTACCCTCTCTTCTAAACTTTTGTGTCTAAAGATTTCTAAATATGTGATCACTGAATTTGAAAATTGAATTCGGAAATACCGGTAATTATAATTGTCTTTGTAGTTGATTATCTACGAAGACTTTCATTCCAAAATCAAAACTTTCAAAACTATTATCTGACTTAAAAATTTTCCCCAAACTTTGCCAAAGAAAATCTAGTATAGGGTTGAAGCAAAACATATTTCAGCGTTCAAATCCGAAAAATTTTAATTAAAGATTAAATACCCTTCTATGCTTCGATAAACAAGCGAAATAGTTCAATTACTTACGTTTTAAAAAACACTTTTTGTGTTTTTTAAAACGTGTAGCGTGTAACGTGTAGCAAGTGAATGGAAACCAAGAAGATAAAATCACTTTGGAACACGTTTGATTGATGCCAGATCGATATGGTTAACGGATTGCGGTACTTTGATACCATTTGCTGTTTTTAAATCTGTTGCAATAGTGGCCTATGTGTACTTTATGTGAGGACTTAGTGGTTTCGGAAATGGATTCTGCTACCTCATGGTGAAATCGTTAATCCATTCGCTCAGTACGTAACTGGCCTAAAATTCCGTCTTTTCTTGTTAAGAAAATAAGTCTAAGCATGATTATTTGTGCCAGGAAAAGACCCTTTTCATGTGTATCAAATTCGGCATTAAAAAATCGCCCCCGGTTCCCCGTCCGTCGCGTGTACAGCCGATATTAGCTGGAATAACCAGGCAATAAACAAAAATACGGCACTTTCCATTCCAAGAATTTTATTTGGATATCGCTTGCACAGAAACGATGAACATTTTAAGGCAATATTTATGCGCGGTGATCGTCACTCGGTGTGTACTCTTAAAAGGTGATTTCCCTAATCTCAGCTGGCGATGAATTTCGCGTTGAGTACACCATCTGATACGCCCGCGCCTCTTAAGTAAATACTTTCAGATATGCAAATTATTCGCGGATAAACAGTGAGGAACCGTTCATGTCCTCGCCATCGATGATAAACCAGCATTCTCCGTGAGACCGTCAACTTTTAATTCATGTTCCAGGTTTAGTAATAAAATTTGAAGAACCGAATTCAAGATCAGTAATTAGTTCATAATTTTCTGATCCAAAATTGTGGTAAAGTGAGTACTTCAAAACTGTATCAAACACGGAGTAATGTAAAATATTGATGAGTAGTGAATGATTGTTAATTGCAAAACAATTTGGTGTTTATTTATTGAAGCTTTTTTTTAATAGGTAAAAAAAACAATTTTTGTACAAAGCTAATCGCTGGTTATCACGCCTGGTAATCTGAGATTGAAGAAGGACTAATTTAGTTCATTCAGTAACAGTGTTTCAGGGTTAGATTATTACAATCATCAGAATAAGGTAAAGAAGAATTGTTGGTTCAATACTTCGTCGAATTTTCCTATAAATCTGAATATGTATCTGTATATCTATTATATATGCCATTTAAAAGATTTAAAATCCGTACATGACCAAAAATGCTACGAATGTGTTTCTTTTCCATAAGAAGTATAACATATATCAATTTCAAACCAATAATTATGGCCCACTGAAAAATATATACGAAATAGATTACCAAAAATTACTTCAGTTTGAACATTGTTATTATCTGGAAATTTATCGACACTTTCAATAAGCATGTAATAGATAATTCCATTGGTGCAAATAACTTTGGAGGGAACATAAACCCAACTACTACTTCTGCTACTAAGTAATAAGTTTTACCCAACAAATTTAATTTGATATGAATATTTGCGTGGATTGAGCTGAATGCTTTGGAAAAATAGCAATATATCTTATTAACAGCAAGCATAAATTCCTAATCATTGCTTTAATATTTGTCCAACATTTTTATATCGGAAGAATCTTAATTATTTATTTCAAAACTGAGGATACGATTTTTTTTCCTCCTTTGATACCGAGAAAATAACGTTAAATTTATGAAAAAAACTACAAGAGTTTTTGGAAGATAGCCAACGCAAGGTCAAGGAAATTAATTTTTAGAGTGCTATGGCATTTTTATGAGGAAACATCGTGGTAATTGCCGTATAGTCACTCGGATGTTAGGGGTAAGTCAACGGTCGAATAAGTTTGTTTTGCGATCAAAGTCGTAAAACTTTGCTTTTAACGGAAAAATGAAGGCTTCTGATAAAACTAAACCTTCGGCAACATCAAAAAGAGATAGATACTCGAAAGTAACCCAGGTACTCAGCGGGAGTTTGCTCCCACTGCTTGTTTCCAGCAGCTTGTCTCTCCCGTCACCTGCAGACGGGGGCTCTCAATGCACCTGTTACTTGGCGAAAATAACGCAGCATATGTGTTTTTTTTCTGGGGATAAAATGAGAAGAAAATGCGTTCGTTATAGGCGGGGGGAGGAAGATTTTGAGATGCTGCAGATAAGGAATTTCCCCGGTTGAAGTAATTGGAGTGGCGGAGTTATCTGCGGAGAAAGGCTTCCAGTCCGAGGGAGGATTCGAAATTGCTAAAAATGCTGAAAAGCGGTCTTTAAGTGGAATCGAAATGGATGTACTTGTGAGCGAGTGGGGAGTGGACGAAAGGGGGAGGGTAATTAGTCGGGTGGAATGTGGACGAGTCGCTTTCGAATATGACTGCGGGTTCAACACCCACAAAAGCGGATTAAAACAACCCGACGAACAGATTTCGAGCGGATGGATTTGTATGCACCGGCATTTATGCAGGTCGCGCTAAACGTTGGGATGAAGATTAATGGATATCAAGTTCTCCAGTTGCTGAAGTACACATACTACCTTGAGGCTGGGTCTTGGAGTGATAAGAAAAAATTTAATTAGCAATGAGAATACTTCAAAATATGATTTTTAGTAAATGATTTAGCGTCAAATATCAAATTTTTTCTTGACTGTATTAACACATGATACCGACATCAAATGGTAAGGTTTTCATAGCTTGTGGAATATTTTTCTTCTAAAATACTGCAGTCACATTCTTCTCACATACTGAGGGTAGATATTGTTACTTGGTGGAAATATAAAAAATTAGCAAGACAGAAAAAAACTGAATGAATTTGCTATTAACAAAAAAGTATCTCTCTCCATTACAACGCCTTAATACTTATGCGAAATAACATCATTTAACTATTCCTTCCATATTCCCTAATAGGACGGCAGTGTTCCGACTTGTTTTCGATAATTTCATAAAAGTGGCATTATAGATAAGAATACCCATTGAATACCCCTTGAAACACCCATCGAATGTTTGGCAGGTTAAAACACGCTCAATTGACAGTCAATATAATCGCATATTCTTCAGAAATTTTTATCCGTCAAGACAAAGTAAGGAATTTTCGTCAAACGGGAAGTAGAATTTTTTATTTTAAACGTTTCCTTAATTCTTTGAAGGTAAACATACCCAGTATTTTATTTTCTACCTTGCAAGAACAGTGGAAAATAGCTACATTTGCCTCATCAGCCACTGCAAAAATCTCATTTGTATACTTATCCTTCAAAATGCACCTCAGACTTCCAAAAAGAGAAAGCTTTTAGTATTCACAATGGGAGCTATTATTCGCCACTAATCCGTAATATGGATGACTTCTTCCTACTATTCTTTATTTGAGGCAACAGACACAAAATGCACCCTCATCTCGAACCCAGGACCGTGAGATCCGAACACGATGGAGGCGGACCAAATGAGGTCATGACGTTGCGAGTAACAAGATATGCTTGACGAAATCGCGAAACTGGAGATAGGTGCGAACTTTCCAAATAGGAGCACAGACTTACGATGAGGCAGCGGGATACGATTTATTTTAAAGGCCTTCGGAGTTTTCAGATTTAGAGCGATAAATTTTATATTTCCGTCACTTCATTAAAATGATTACACTAGCGCAAGTACAGTGCAATCTCAAGCTGGTTCAAGCTGTCAAACGAACCGAGTTTACATTCGGACTCTCTCTTAAAGTCTAAGAAATTATTACTACTACTGGAAGAAGATTTACGGAAGTTCACTTCCGCAATAATATATTTAGGGGAGGTTGAAAATTGCGATGGCTATGAATATCTTCGCAAAAAAATTAAATTTCGAGTAAACTGTCAAATGCGAAGCACGTATTCCCAATTGCAACTGACTGGGCACGTCAGTTTATTATGAAGGTTTCATCTTGCAGAGAAAAAAGCTTATAAAACTTACTTCTATTAAATCCTAATTTTTACGTAAAATCATTAGTGATTCTATAAGAGCCAAGTACTTTATTTCGAAGAATAAAAACTCCACCTCCGCCCCTACTTAGCTCTACCTATTTCAACAAGGGAGATGGCGGAAAAGATTTCAAACGCTTGATTGACTCCCTTATGGTTCGCTTGTTTTTTATTCCGTAAACCACCGGCATGAAGAAATTCAGAATACCATTTTGTGCACCGATGACTAATGTGCAATATTCTGTTATGCAATCTTTTTCGTGAAGATGAGGGGTTAAGGAGTCAGTTTCACATCCATAGGTCAGGATTTTCTTGTTCGTAAAAATTAAGATTATGTCCCTTCTTCAAGGTAGTTAGGCAACTGCGACTGATAACTTGGTTTTCTTAGTCAATTACAGAATCTCATTCTATGTTATTAACAAATACGGAGAGATGGGATCCCGCAGTCTTCAGGACTTGAGCGATCTGCATTTCTTCTTACAAATTTAAATTATTTTGTGTGTCAATTATGACGTTGAGAGAAAATAGAAAAAAAAAGATATTCTTTTTTGTTCATGCAGCAATATAATACGTTTTTCAATGAGGCACATATGTCGGAATAATGATATGTAGAAATCACACTACTCTACAACGGTGTGATGGTCCACGGTGGTATCAAGTTAGAGATACAGACAGACTGTTGTTTAGAAAATTATTTACAATAGATGGAAATATTTGAAGATAATATGCCTCTTAGAACATTTTATAGAGCCTAAAATTAATTTTTATTAAATGACAGGTTCGGTGCTCGGAGGACTATTACTCTCAATCCTGAGCCTCTACCTCCTCTATTCTTGTTTCCAAGACCTCATTCCATTGATTTTTTCAGAATCCATCCCAACCACATTTTCTTGTATATCAAAATAATCTCAAACTTCCGTTGGTATTCCATTCCGAGATTCGCTGTATTTTTCTTTTTGTGCCTCTGAGATGAAGGCCATTTCGTAAAATGAAAAATTTCATTCTAGATAGTGAAAAACATTAACCCATCTACAAGTAAATCTCGAAACATCTTTAAGGAATTGGTTGGAAACCTAAACAATCCGTAACATGACAGTTGTTCAATTAACGGGGAATCCAAGAAAAAAATTGGTAAGCCAAGATTCATTGTACTAGTACTGACATTCCAAAGAAATTAAATGAAAGAAGAATAGATTATAGAGACCTGATGTTTTCGTGGTGGATAGTTTGTGTAAATTTTTAAAAGGAATTCTTTGATGTTGATTCCTCCATTTGCTCTGAATGAAATAAATACAATAGAACATTGTGTCACTGCTAGTAAGAGTTAGCTACGAATCATTACTTCCATTACAACGGATTTAGGTATAAGAGAATTGCTATTTGTTCGGACTTAGTAAAAGACTCAATAAAATTGAAGGCCACGGATATCGTTAGCAAGTAAAATCCAGCCATCACAATTTTTTTCCAATTCAAATGAATGGAGAAGTCAAAAAGACGCATTTGGGAGAAAGCAGTCCTCCGGCCGTCTTTATCCTCTCGAAGTCCTCGGCTGCTTTGGATATCACAATAATCATAGTTCTTCAATCGGAAGTCACCGATTTGGAGCCGAATCAATTATCTACGATTGATGCCATTCACCACAGGAAGAGACCGATGAGTGGAAATTCCTCACTTCCAATTACATAAAAAACCAGAAGGAATGGCAGACAATTATAACGCTCTACGTCGACCTATAAATTCGAGATAAATATCCATCCGTTCCAGCTACGCCCGCAAGTACTACTTCTCTTCGCGCACTTCATTTATATCCACTAAATGGGATCGGACAGACGTATATCGTCTCGAAAGGATTAAAATCTCCTTCGCTCCGGGGGAGCGCGCGTAAGTTGTAGGCGAAGAGGTCGAAAAATAGGGAAAGGACGAACTGCCGAGTCGTTTATTTTATTGAAAACAAGTAGGCAGGAGAGAGAGGGTGACGTAAGCAGGCATCCAGGAGTGCTTTCTTCCTGCCTCTCCGACTTCGAATCCCCCTCACACCCCGCTCTCGTCCGCCCAAAACTGTCCACCCATCCTCGGCGATCCAAACTCCCCTCTCTTCATCGTGGAAACCGCTTTCTCTACAGGGCAGATCCCGATTCCGGCGCGCGACTAACCCGCCGTAACCCAAAAAATCCCTGTGGGGCAGTCACCGGCGGCTAGGAACCTGTGTTTCCCCCACGTAATCATCTCGATCTTCCCTCTCTCTTTTCTGTTTCCACTCTCGGGTCTAAATCGTCTCTCTCGGGATCTTGCACGACTCCTTCCGAATAAAATTCGCATTCAAAATGCACCATTTCTGGTCTCGACTAATTGGCGTTTATCAATGAACGGGAATATATAGAGACCTGAAAGTCTTCCAAATCTTGCAGCAACCAATTTGTCAATTTAAGGTTTACTTTTCGACTTTGACGGTCACTTAATAGAAATGAAAGAAAATAAGTGTAAAGTAAGATTAAAATCTCCGAGCACTTGACTCTCAACGGTTAAAGTTTTCCTGGATATTTATGAATTTAGGACAAATGATTCACTTTTTCAATTTTCCCTTGGCCCCCAATAGTCAAGTGGGTAACTCGTTCGACTTCGGTGAAAGCGGTCCCGGGTTAGATTCGCGGTGGAGTCCTAAGTGCGAAATGACCTCAGCTGTCGAAGCTCTTTTAACAGCAATACTACTATGTTACTTAATTTTTACTCCTCGTAACATTCTGTCTGACAATTCCTGGTTTAATTCCAACTCCTTTCTATCTATCGTTTGATTTAATCTACTGCCGAATGAAATTTTGCCGCAATGCCCTGTCTCATACTCCTTCCTCGAATCTATTTATGTAAAATGAATACATTACTTAAACAATTAAGTATATAAAGTGAAAGAAAAGGTTATGGCTTGCCGATATTCCTTTGAAGGCTGGTACTGGTAAATCCGGGATATCTTCTGCAACCAACTCCCTAGATTCAGGCTGTAGGCATCATTAAATTTTGAAGTGCTTTTAAAAATTGAACGATGAGCGACGCTGGAAAGTAAATAAGGCGTTAGAACGAAGCTCTTTTCAGATCTAATCGACAGAGCCTGCGCAACATTTCTACTATGTATTTATCGAAATCTTTTTGTAAGCGATATACTTCCTCGTTATCACGCATTTGGAAAAAAATTACTCGAAACCTGTGTCCTCTTCCCATGAATCCCCCGCCCTTTCCAAAACCTACCGGTGAAACTTGAAAACATTCTTCTTTCAAACAATTGGCAGGACTCCCTAAATAATGCGAATTCTTTTGTGGGCAATCCGGTTCCGATGGGCAAGTGGGAGGAAAGGCTAAACACACCCGGATGTGTTTATGCCTCGAGTTTGGATGTTTGACCGGTCCCTGTGAATATTACACCGAGTTAGTAAATACCTTCTTTATCCGTTTAGACACAATAGCACGCGCGGTTTCCTCGTATCCGATTCGGCTACCGTCTTCACAAACTGCCCTGCTGTATTTTCCACGGTGTGAAGGATACGGTGCGCTCCTCAAGAGAAGAGATAGTGTAATAAGTGAAATTATGATTTTTGTGACTATATATATATATTGGAATACAAATGTCTATGGAAACCGAGTAAACGGGAAGTGAACGCATTAAGATGAACTGATCTCAGATTGCTAACAAACTTTTATGGCTATCGATATTTCGTTTTATGTCAGCCATTGAATTTTAAATTGTTGAATTTTTTAAAGTTTATTTCGTTGGGTATATAGTCACATTGACAAGAATGTACAAGAAATGAAATTTTCAAAAGTAATACTGAGAATAATGCACAAAAATCTCGCTTTATAGTAAATAGTAAATGATATCCCAGTGATCGAATTAAGCAGATAGTCGCAGTTTTAAAAATAATCCTAATACAACTGAATAAATTTATATGGCTTGTATTTAATTCAGTCTTGGCCGATGCATTACCCGATGAAATGTACGTAAACTTATGTTATGTTGTACCAGCTATTAGTCTCAGTCCTTGAAATACATCGCACGCAATTGTTAATGCTAAGGATTTAATCCTTTGAAATTAATTGCTCTGAAAATCGATTCATTTCGAGATTGATCGATAAAAAATCAATATCTAAACAATTAGGTTTGGTAATGCGGAAATCAGTCAAATGTGAAAACTTTATCTTTTAAAACTTTAGCATCACATAATAAATCTGATTTTCGCAAATAATAGGAGTTTCAGCTTATGACTTATACATTTATCACTGGCATCTTGAGAAATTGGATTATATATTACTTTACGAGTATAATAAAGTATGTTGTCGGTGGTTTCTAAGTAATTCAGGGATATTAAAGTTATAGTTCGTCCCTCCAAAATTTTAATTATATAATAAAATGTAGGTGTATATAAAGTATTCACATTGAGTGTTGAGACGGAAACGATGGAGAAAATCTTGAGAAAAATTGAGACGAAACGTCTTTTCATTACTGTTTGTTCGTTGTTACGGCCTATACACAGTAAAATTTTATCTAAAGGTATTGAAATCAGCGAGAAAGAGTCAAGAAGCGTCGACTGCTTGAGAGACTTCGCGAGAAGCGTTTTGATATTTCCTCGTACTATTCCCCCGATCGTAATATCCGTGGCATAATTTCCCAAATCCCTTTTCTCTTGCAGTGTGTTCCCCTCATCACCTAAACAGCCCCGAGGGCCGCTTCTATTTCGGCTCTCTCATTCTTCAACTTTCACTATAGGCATCTTTCGAGAACTCGGCTGATACATAAGTTTCCGCGATTTCCTCTCCTCCAGCGCCCATTCAAGGCATCTGATACAGGGTAATGACCGATCGAAAAATCCAGACTCGTAACCTGTACCACAAGATTGGACTTTGATCGCCTCAAAGAAACGGAACATTAGTGGAGCAGTGAGGTAACATAATGAATCTTTTATTTTTGCGCTTACATTGTGTTTCGCTGCATTTTCTCCGACGGACTGCAGTCAACAAGTTCTATGAAAAAAGACGTGGTTGCTCAATATTACTGAGTAACAATAATTTATACTTCGGTTTACACAATTTGGTCACAGAATAAAAGTTGCTGGTTTAAGATTTCTTATTTTCTTAGTTTCTTAATAAAATATCCCAAACACCTATGCAAACGTATAGAACTCAA
Organism: Ladona fulva; assembly: GCA_000376725.2. Classification (NCBI taxonomy): domain Eukaryota; kingdom Metazoa; phylum Arthropoda; class Insecta; order Odonata; family Libellulidae; genus Ladona; species Ladona fulva. The sequence continues at coordinate 895,134 of KZ308318.1, forward strand.
ATTCTTCCACGAAGAATGATCAAAATACCTTTCTACATATACGACAATTTATCAATGTACCTATATTTATTGTACACCAATCATAGTCGTGGTATAAGTAAAATATCTACCCATACCTACAGTACTTATAGTGATGGTATGTGTAGATGATTGTCTTGCATATTCTTATTAATGGAGGCCTACAGTTAAGGCCAAACTCGTAGATTCTACAGTCTTAATGTCTCTTTTCCACAATATTTATCATGTAGTTTTCTTTTTGTTTAAAACTCAGTTTACTCTCACTGCGTACATTTGCCGTCCATCTCTGTGATGCGATGAAAACGCTGCCTGATTATACTCAGAATAAATAAAAGAGACGTGAATTTGAAATTAAAATATTCGTAGTAGTAAACGTTATATCCACTATAGAACTAGCTTCTGAATAATTTTGGTGACGATTAATGAAAAGCTGCTCTCTGTTGCACTGATAACTTTTCCACAATGGATAAACTCATTTTCCTCAGCAAGTTGACCTTCAGTGTGCAAAAATCCAGCTAATATTTTAATGACCAATTTATCGGCAATTTTTCAACTAGTTAGCCGCCGTGTGCGTTTGATGTACAGTTTAATTTGATCATATCTCTTTCAAACACGATTACAGTTTAGGAAATTGCCTGCAACCCGATTCAGAAGGAGATAAACGGTATTTTATTATCGGAGACCCACATCGACGAACTAAGCAAACAAAACGTCGTTATCCTTTGAGTCCATCCGCCTTCTTCATTTGATGGACGTTGCCACGAACAGGGAGGTAGATAAATCCCGGATTATTTTCTTTGCATACAAACTCGATTTAAACGTACCTTTTGCAGATCCGCACTCCAATCACGTTCTTCGGCTTTCGACAATAGTTAGAATAAGAATCGCTCGAGGGCAGTCTGGTTTGTCCACTGATATTTTGGCAAGGCGTGTCTTGTTAAAATCAAAAAAGGTCATGAGGCCTCCATGCAGGTGATGAAGTCCCCCAAAAGAGGATGACAAAAGGTTCGCAGTCATCGGAAGTTACCCATGTTAACCCATTTCCCCTTATGGAAAATCAATGTCGCTATATGTCTTGCATAGTACATTAAGTACACGATGACATTTAGGCGATTAAATACGTTAAGATTTTATCGTAGCCGCAGGAATTGTTCAGGAAATAAACGTCCTCTTAATGAAATGCCCATCTCGTGTCGCCTTTTATTCTTCCAGAATGCGTCATCTTCGGTTTGAAATAATTCCCTTCAAGAGTTAGAGAACTCTCGTTCTCTGAAGTGCAACGCAAAAAATCCTTGCATAATCCCTTCATGTCCGACAGAATGTTCTGCTGGAGTGGATTTCCTTACGTAAGTGGCGTGTGAACGGACTTAATACACCGATCATTAATGGCTCGATTCATTCGAAAAATTGGACTAAAGACCTTCTCTAAGGCGTTAATAGGATGTAATGAATCAGAAATAATAACTTAGATTATAATTTGAGTAATGAAACGAATAATGGAAACATGTTTTCTTAGGGATTCAGTAAAAGCAATCGTACTATGGTAGATAGATAGAATGGCCTAGAATGAACGCAGTAATAATTAAAGCAAATTAATTTTAAACTACGAATAATTGCAGTTAATATCTTTTTGTGAATTTTGAAACGGGTGGTGTTGGTATATCCCTAATGAAAGAATATTCTTCGTCTCTTTATAAAGAAAGAAAGAGATGGTCTGATCCCACGCTTTTCAAAAACGGTTTGGGTATACCCACAATGAGATCTTTGGAATGTTTCCTAAATATAAGTATATTTTAATTAGAGAATCACCAAAACCTTTTCTGGATGTTAATGGGTGATAATGAAAATACGTTTGTGTTTAGACTTATCTAACATTTCTTTGACGAAAGTATCACAAAATAAAACTACTGCTCGATAAAAAAATCTTAAATCAAGAGTGATATTATGTTAAGAAACCAGAACATCCGCGGAAGTATATGTATGTACTATCGTTTGTGTGTGTGTGTGATGTAAGAGGTCAACCGGTAGTACCAGTTCTTTGGGACGACGCACTAGCCAACTTTCGTTTACTGATTCATACGTCCGTAAAGAGAAACCCAGAAACTGCTCTCGAAGATTCTAAAATAAACAAATAAACAATCGAGTAACGGCAGAAATACGAACGGCAGGTGTTTGGAAGTTTGAGCATTATCTCACATTCCCACAGATGAAAGGTGAAGTTTAAGCATTCATAATCGAGTGAAAGCTTATCGGTGGCTTACATTATTCTCTGTTACAAATCACTTTTACTCGGTAACATGAAAATTTGTTTATTAGGTTTTAAGAGAATAATCTTACAAATGTAACAACCTCAATTTAACCTTTAGTAATTATTCGATAAATGCTCACTGTGAAAGACCAGTAAAAGAAACGCAGATGTTTATATCATCGATTTTAACGGCTTAGAATCAAAATGCATGCATATCATCATCAACAGAATCATTTCGCGTTTTGATTTTCACGCGGTAAATTACCTGTTCTTACTTTGTCTAGACGAAGAAATAAAAGGCGTGAAGATTGATGTTCTCAGGATGTAGCTCAGAAGTAACTGTGATACGATTAATTAGACGAAGAGCAAAAGCAATGAGGAAGTATGTCCATGGTAAGCAAGGGAAGGGCATTGACTTTGAAGTGCAAGAGATAAGAAAAGCTTTTGATGATTCCTTAGAAGATATTGTTGCTGAAGGAAATCATATCCAAGGAAAGCCCGGAAGGTCCTCAATGCATAACTCTTCCAAGGTTATAACTGATCACCTTTTAATAAATACCTTTTCCCAGTAGCCTCTCTATTTTTAAAAACATCATCAACATTGTATTAGTCCGCCATTAATCTTTCGAAAAGTTAGCAATGCAAATTTCCGAACACTCCCACGATTTTTTAGGCGGAATCATTAACACGACGCAGACCAATAACTGAGGGAAACGGAAATGAAGACGATGATTAAGCTAACTAAAATTAAGGCCCGTTGAATTAGCAAATCACGACTCTTTCCTGATTAAGACGTCAGCCTTCACCCTCAAATTCTCGACTTCCTTTTCTCCGTTTTCATACTAACGAGACGTCAAATATACAAATTCCTTTTTTGCAAGGTAACATCCTCTTTCAAAACCATCACCTCTGTTACACAGGATACGGTGACTATTGAGAATCAGTTTCACAAAAGGCAATAAAATTCATTCAATCAACGCTATAAGAGAGGAATGAAAAATCAACTGTATCATTAAATCCGAGCGAAGAAAAAGAATGACATATGTTTTGAATGGGAAGAAGAGTGAAGCTGTGAAATGGTTTTGTTTCCTGTTCTATTGTAAGGAGCCATTGAAAAGAAAACAGTGATTGAATGCTAGAACTACTGATCAGCGTATGGGTTCGATCGATGTATCACGAGTGAACTTCGTCATATTTCAGCGGAGACGTGTATGAATGAGCGAAGGAGATGAAAAAACATTCCCTACGGGAATCTAAGGGCGACCTTTCCAACAGGGATCCATCCGAGTCATTTGCGGTATTACGATTGGGATGAGGAAGTAGTGCTTGGGAAAATGCTAAGGAGGACAACGGAGACGGGATGGAAATGAGAATTAAAAGAACTTGCAAATGAAATATGTGACAGGATAACTAGAATTTGAGAACGTAAGATTAAGATAAACAATTACGGTAGAGGAATGAAAGAAGGAAGAATAACGTCTAGCTGAGACCTTAAGCAAGAGGTTGGCGCTTTCTGTGTGCAGCAAGAGTGTTTACCAGGTTAAACTTTACGACAGTATGTCATTACAATTAACAATCAGCGCTGTCATGAGCAGTGATGATTCAACAACGGAATATAATCCGCAAAGTCAAAGCTACTCTATTGAATTCGTTCGGTATCTGATGTTTCTTTCTCCTTCAATACAAATCGAAAAGATTAATGAACAGTTCAGCCAGCAATGATGCATCACCAAAGATAAGTTTAAACTGAAAATTTAATGCTATTCAAATATTTTTTGATAAAAAAATCTGACGAGAAACAGTCTGCAATAAGCATTACGAATTTTCAACATTTTAATATTGGTATAACCATTCTTCAACTTTAATTTATGTTGTTATAGAAAGCCTGAATGTTCCGATTGATATTATCTCTTATAAAATGGTAACTTCGTCAAAGAAAAGACCAACACAAACGTGTTCTTCATTCCACCAATACGACCAGTTATGCTTACAATTTCGACGTATACATCAACTTCAGGTGAAATGTAATTCACTGAATATGTGGAATAAAGCAGAAGTTTACATAAGTTTCGTTTCATATTATAATTTTCCACCAATTTAAGGTCGAAAGTAATATATTAGTAAGTTAGTAATATTTTAGTTATGGACGAAACGCGGAAGGTGCAGACATGTATAAAATGCTCCAACTATAGAATGACTTGGTAGACTAAAACATCATCATTTGTTAAATATTAACTAGCAATATAAAGAGAATTGTGGTCATATAAAGCATTCTGGGTTCATGACTCACTGTTTGCTTTATAACATTGACATCCATCCCAATATTAATGTTAGCACACCATTAACCATAATGTCGAAATTTACGTTATTCCACTTAAGAGATTTTTAGTTTTTGTTCTCAACGTACTTTTAAAGAATGAGTGCGCCTACAATCCAGTAAATTACTAAATATTGTGAAATCCTAACATGTACACAGCATACTCATGGGTAAGCAACGTCTTCATGACATTGGATTTCCTTCTGTATTCAAGTGTCAGATTTTGTAATCGGAATGAGAGGGAATGTAGCCATAAAATAAGAGAAAGATGGAAACAACCGATAGAGGACGAGATAAAAATTAGGAATTCCGAGAGATTAAGACAACTTCTCAGGCGGTGCACGAGGAGAGATCCTTTGATCTACCGCGAGATTCTGTAATTTTCACTGCCATCCTTTGAGAAGTGTATGTTACTCTTGAACTGTGCTTCCCGTGGTATTGATGTGAAGTTTTTGGTTTATAATTATACGTATTGAATAAATGTACGCATTTTAAGGAATTTCAGCTAAATCATGGCAGCAAATCGCATTCAGAACTCGACTTTAATTGTTTACGACAATTATTTAGTCGGTTAAATTCAAGACTTAACAATTAAGGTAATAATATAATGGCTGAAGTGCAAACATTAAATATCCTTATGAAAATACTCTCTTCTTTTCAGCATAGTTTCACGACTTGGGGATATTTGAAACAACTCTGATACATCAACGGAAAACTAATGTATGTACTAAAATTATCGAGGAAAAAGTACGTCAACATGTCCGAACATGGTTCTTATAATCCTGAATGCCATGCTTATATATGACATTCCTACAAGACTTTAAATCATCGCTAAATTATTACAGATGAGTACCCCTAATGCAACCTTCAATTTACGTCCTTTTCAAATTGGTTACATTAGAGGTTAATGATCGATGGAATAGAATGTTTTACTTCTCAATTGATCTTTTCAAATAAGTGTCTTTGAAATAATGAGCGAAACTTTAGAAAATGTTCCTTAGCGATAATTAATACTGGGAGTGATACGTAGATTACGGATATACAGATGTACTTAAGTTATCGACTTTACATTAGAAGAATTTTCGGCTAACAAAGATTCTTTCGGTGCTCTTTGCACCCGTTTAACGAGTATGGATTCGGTTAATGAATGTTTAAATGAATTTACTTGAATCTCTCTTGCTTTGAGATAAAGCAGTAGATTTATTACTGCGTTTTAGCAAATATTAGTCAATTTTAGTAAATTATTTTTAGTTATTAAAGTAATATTAATACTGTGTAATATCTCCAGAGGTTAGTTGGAAGACAGGCCATTTTGGTGTAACCTCGCCTTAGGAGTAAAATAATAATAAAACATTAGGATTAGGAGACTTCGTAAAATAGCCTTTCGACTAGCAAACATGAAATATTCTCACAATCCAATGTAACGCCGCATTACATTTCATAAATCTTCAGCTTAAATGAAATGATTTATTCTTGGAACATATATCAACAAAACAGTCCGAGAGTACAGAATATGGGAAGTTAAAGCCAACTATGGTCAGAAGATGGCATTCATATGAAGAAAGAAGGAGGCATAAAATAATCATAGGATCTTATTAAATGAGGATATGAAGTGATATGTAAGAGGGATTTACGGAAAGAGAAACCCACGGGGGACGTGAGAAAGATACAGAAAGGCTTAGAAGGAAGATTAGAGGAAGAGAAGGCGGTGAGAGGTCATTAGGGAAGAGGGGAGAAGTTGGTTGCTTCAGAGGTTAGGATGCTGGATAAAAGGAAAAGAGATAGGGAATGCAGGCAGCGGGTGAGTGAACCATAAACGTAGGCATGGCGGACTTGATGAATAGACTCAAAGGGATACTTAGTGGCGAAGGATGCGTACGAATACCGTTTCCAAGGTGAGCCAAGTTGGGCAACTCCAAGATGAGATGAGAAATGAATCTCGAGCATGTCTCGGTGACGTCACTCACGGAGCGAATTTGATTTCCGCGAAGGACGACGCGAATTAGGATTCCAGCTTTCGTTGCTTTGCTATTTTACGATTTCACTTTTGATGGCCGCGTCCAAATAGGTCTCTCATCCCATCGATTTTCATTCTAGCATAAATTAATTTCAGACTCTCCTGCGGAACTTTAAGAAAATTTAGTCTTTAAGCCTTTCCAGAACTACGCCAAAGATATTTTTTTGAGATGTTTCCCATTTAACATCCCATTTTTAATCAATCAAATTATGATCTATACTGCGAACAATGAACTGATAATTCTGAACTGCAAATTCTGAACTAAGAATTTTAAGAACCAGTAAAGGTAGGGGTCATTTAATGGTTTTAATGCTACTCATATTGTACGTTAAGTATTAACAATTAGGTAATATTTTTTTTTAATAAGAAACAATGACATATTTCTATATAATTCTATAAACAGGAGATTAAATCTACGAATAGTTGTTCATAAGTTCTGAAGCGAAGCTTCCTTGAATTTAAAAAAATAATCGAATAAATACAAATTTTAATGTTTTATTCCCAGTTAGAAAAGAATGGCTCAGTTTTTTAGGCGATAGTAAAAAGTAAAATGACGTATCAAATTCATTTACATCCAGAATTCGTGAAATACGAGGGATTAAATGTTGGTACTTTGAATGAAAAATTTTCGTTCCAACGATAAGCGAATTAGAACAATTTATGTAAAAGAAGATTTAGTGGTCACGATCGAAACTATTTTATGAAACTGAGTTATTGATATTTTCTCTTCAAACTAAAAAGTTTTTGAATAATGATCCTGATAGATAGCCTATTAATTCTCTGTTAAGAACCATAAACTGAGAATATAAGGCAATGAAATTTATTAATTTACCTCAAGTTCACTGAAATTCTAACGTTGACATTCCTCATTCTTCATCATATTTTCATAACTTTCTAATTTGAAAAACGAACCGCTGAATTCATGATAATAAACAGACTTTTACTGATTTCGAATTTAAAAATGTTATCATTAGGCTACACATTTTGCTTACTGCTAATTACTTCCTACTTAGCCACAACACTCAGGGATATTATTGGTAAGATCTCTCGGGTAAGATTAGAGCGAGGATTAACAACTTCCGGTAAAACTTAACGCAAATGTTCCGCGTCTTTAAGCCCGATTAGGTTGTAAATATAAACAGGTGCGCATCGCGCTCTCAGGGGCGATTCGACATTTCCGCGAGACGCAGTGCAGCTCGCAATTTCAAACCATTCGACAAACGGCCATAAATTCGAGCGAAACCCCCTTCATTTACAGCCCCGCTGCCTTCAAAGAGTTAGAGATTGAATTTTCAGGAACGGCGACGGGGATGAAATGCAAAAAAATACGAGTGGGTCGATTTCGCAAACAATTATAACTGGAGTTATGTCCAAGCCTTCCTTTTGCCCGGCGGTATCCGTTAGGCAAAGGGCATTGAAAGCCTTTGGCTGCGATGGGAGAAACGGAGAAGAAGAACGATGGCTGCGAGGTCACGGAAGTTTTGTTGAGAAATATGAAGTGAGGTTGAGATACTAAGAGAGAGAGAGCGGGGGGTACATGTGGAGTCTCACGTGTAACCCGGGCTAACCCCTTTCTTCCAGATGATTTCATCGCCTCCGAAAAAAATGCGTACGAGAATGTTATTCCGCGAGTTTTTTCCTGGCGAAATTTCGAAATTTAGTAGCCGCTCTTAACGCCCTGATGATTTAAACGCCGCGAACCTGAAATGCTCCTCCTGAAGGAACCACCGAATCGCCTTATATTTTTTACGTCTCCGAAGATATCCGAGCGGTGAGAAATGAAATTAAAGGGGTGCTGGCGGTAAAAAATACTCGAGAGGACATAAACGACGCTAAACGGGCGAGTGACGACCTGGGATAAATCAATATTAAAACGCGTCGCTTTTAATCGCTGAGGGAATTACTGAGCTAGGTTACGGTTGCCTATGAAATAAAATGCCTTTTAAATATTAGGCGTTGATCATAAAATTACCTCCAAGAATTTGATGGTGTATTTGGAGAAGACTTCTGGGGAGAAACAGCCCAATTAGCTCTTCCATTCCACGAAGATTTTGTTGACATAGATTCTCTCAGCTTTTCTTGTACTGTTGGTAACATTTTAACCTGTTAGTAGTATGTAGTTTCTACAGCTCTTCAATCTATTTTTTCCTCAGCACGCTTTTTTAGTTTCAGCCAGAAATGGATTTAATGAAGATGGAAAGATTAAGTTTAGAATGAAAACTTTCTAACATTTTTGAGGTTTCTCTTTAAATAGAATATAAGCTTGCAAAAAATAGAAATATACGAGACAATGAAATTTAATTTATGGATACAAACAAAAGCTAGCATAAACGAGTATTGCGGCACTCGGGTTGGGAACTATGAATCAGATAATCAATTCAGAGCCATGATTTCACGATCGAAGACGAATAACATAGTGACACTGTTTTAATTAGATTTCTTCAGTAATATTTCGGTAATCGATCTCTCAAATATAAATGTCTCATGACTTTCTCAATGCCCACCAGAAGGATCAATACCTCATTACAACATATGAGAGACTACATCAAAACAGGGGTCATAAATCAGTACAATTTTGCGACGTTTTTCGGAATCGTTTTGCTAATTTTTAGATTTTTATAAAGTGTTGAACCTTGTACCAGGGACTTCTATCATCATTTTTAAAATTCTACTGAATCTATTGTTCCACTATACATTATGAATGGCTCTACGTTCTCCGTCATGGTTTGCTAATTTTATCTCGGAATATGCCGAAACACGAATTGGCCTATGAGAATCTAAAAGTACGTGGAATTTTAGGTCATCACCTTGACTTCTGAGAAACAGAAGTTGCTCAATTCTCCACTTCCACTTGTATCTGTTTTGAATGTTCTTCATGTTTCACAAACTTCAACGCCACTCATGAGGCTTCTATTATGAAGTGGCGCAAAAAAGAAAAAAGGAAACCTGCTAGCACTTACGATATTTTATAAAAATTAAATGAAAAGGCTCAACTTTTGAATCAGAGAGCTAAGTTTTTATTTACCTTCATGCGGCTAATAAACGCTGACGACGAATCACTAAGTACGTACTGCGAAGTTCAGTGAGATAATGAAAACCAATCAGTTGATAGATCAAACTAATCCACAAGCTAGGACAGCTGATGATGTTTAAATTAATAAAAATTAAAAAACGTTAGCAGTCTTGCAAACGTTGTACTTGAAGGTAAGGAGGCATATTTAACGCTCTCGGTGGTTACAAGATGAATAAACCCAGAGGGCAGATTAGACTCACAAGTTTCATGACTACGAGCATCAAATGAAATAAGGAATTTATTTAGCTGTTCACTTTTCTATTTGTCTGGGCCTAAAATATGAAAAAGTACCACGCTCTAATCGCTTCGCATCTCGCAATAAAATAAGGTAGGTGGAAGGTAAGGTGGAGATTTATTTCAACGCCCGGTTATAAATAATCTAAATCCTGGTCTAAACTCACTTGAGTATAATTTAAGAAAACAATTTGGAAGTTTAGCAGAGATTATACAACAGAGTGGTAACAGTAGAGATGGAGACTGGGCGATGTAGCTGACGTGATAAGGGAACGGAAGATACATTCACGGAGATACGATCTAGCGAAAGTTTTCGGACAGCAAATGAACAGGAAGAAAAATATTCATCTCGCAGTGAGTTTGGAGAGAAATGGCTCTTATCAAGGCTCTAAATCTGCCGTCAGCGCGAATATCTTTCGCATCTGCGTCGATCTGAAAACAGGAATCCACCTGAAATCAAATCTCTGGGAATGATATCGGAAAAGCCACATCGAAGGTTATCACGTTTCAAACTCTCCCGATAACGCCATTAGTTAGCGCCGATTTACGCGAATGGCTAACTCCGAACAGATCCAAAGCCTCCGCTTAGTCACCGCGTTAAAATTCCACGCACTTCTTCGTCCGAAAGAAGTTCTGAGGATGTCCGAAAAAAAACTTAACGACCCAAACCGATCCGAGCTTCAAACAACCTGCTTGCTAAATGGAACAAACTCTCTCGTTGGAACGATGCTTTTATAATGCGCGCGAGGGAGATGATGAGTCTTTTTCACGAGCAGGAAAAGGGGAGAAGCGTTTTAGAAGACGTTGCCACGAGCGAAGCCGATAGAGAGAGGCCGAATAACATTTTTCCGGGGGTAGCGGCCCTTCCTCCGCGGACCCCTCCCACCTCCCGCCTCACACCTTCCTCGTATGCCAGCTTCCTCCTTTCACTCCTCCATCCTCACACCCATCCCTCCACCCAGATCAACACTTTAATGCAGCGACGCTAAATGAAAAAAATAAATAAACGCGTCGTTAAGGTTTCCTTACGTTCCAATGTGTTATTCGTTTCCTCCGGATTCATTTGAATATTTTTCGTTTAATTTACTGCAATGTTCGAGAAAAGGAAGTTGATTGCTCTTTACATATTCACTATTTTGTTGGATGACTTAATTACGATATTTGCATAATTAGGACACTAATCACTAGCTTGAAGAGCGAAGCAAGATGTTGAGGGGTTAGGAATGCCTTTTGGCGCGTTTACCATCAAATACCATGTATATGTATTCTTTGATAACTAATTTGGAAGAATTTTAGACATGTAAATTGAAGATAAAATATCAACGTTACTTAAAAGTTTCATTATAAGTTGCCTTAGCATTAAATTTGACGTTAAAACTCTGCATTTACAATTAACAAGTTTATGAGCACTGCCTGTAACATCTATTACCATACGGAAAGCTAAATTATGTTACTGAAAAATTTTTCTCTCAAAGAATCTCATTTGCTCCGTAACAGTCTATGATGGCATTAATGCTCTGAAGGTGCCAACCAACTGATTTTGTGGAAGACACTAAACTGATAACAGTTAGTTTTGGTTTGGATTATTATCATCATCCCTTTCCATTTTGCATGTTTTACAATTAATACACCATTCTAATATGATTACTATATCTAGAAATTTATGGACATATTTGCAAATGTACATAAGAGGGGAATGGCACTGTCTTAATGAAGGAGCTGTGAAGTTTCTCCCTATAAAAATTTCCTCTTTCTACCTTACAGGTACTACCTCAGTATTAGAAGCTGTCATAGGGACCATATTTTCGCTATCAACTGTTACTACCCATAAACAATCCGCTACCCTTCCCTACAGCTAATTTCATCCGACAAATGCGTTTCCAAATTCTTTTAACTTACATCAATCTCACTGTTTTTTCACAAACACCGCACGAACTTTTATTCCTCTCATGCTAACCACCCCGTTGTACCACTTCACGAAATACTGCCGAAAAGGAAAACAAGAAACAAATAAATCTGCACAATGTTCTAATTCTTCCTGTTTGGATCAATTTATCGTAACACTGGTCGCAACACTTCGAAGTTCGAAAACGGTGGGAAAGAACCTTCATTTCTCTGGATATTATAAATGTCCACAGAACTGCCCCATCCTCTGTAAGTTTTATAAAGTCGACTTTATAATTTGGTGCATCAAATTCAACCCGAGGGCTTCAATGAAGTTCGTGGTCGGGAATTCTAAATGACATACCATTCGAGTCAAGGTTTGCGCACTGGTCCACATCACTAAGACTTTCCTCTCTTGTTTGTGTTCCTTAAAACATGAATAATGATGATTCGAGTGATTGCTTTGCATAGAGTAAATTAGTAAATATATTTGCCTTTCATCTTGCTATCCCTCAATCCTTCTGATTACAATCCCTACAATTATTCTGAACTTCATCGTAATACATAACTTCAATATAAAACAGTCATACAGGATGTTACCCGAATGTTAGATATCTGAATTTAATGAAAAATCGATCCCCCTTGCAATTGAACTGAATTGCAGTTGCAACTGAATTACCCAAAAAATTATATATTTGCTTCCCCCAGCAACGTTTAAGCGCTTAAATTTTTAATTATTTAACGAAAATATGGATATTTTTATTGAGATAATTTTTGAATGTGGGCATTGATCTGCTATTGGCAGGAGGCCGTACAATACTCTACGCCGCAAATCTAGGAAAAAATACGTGATGACTCCATGGCGTTTACGACAATGTTATTTTGCGCACTTGTGACAAACCTAAAGTGAGCCTGAAGAAGGCTGATTAGAATCGAACGGGATAAAAAATTCGCGACGATTTGGTCGGACAAGTGGAATCGGCGTGGGTAGCAGAAGACAACCCGTCCGAGGAGGTGTCGTTTCGTCAGGAGTTACCTGTTCCAAGAGCTACACCTGCGTCGTGATCCATCATACTAAAGCAACAAAGTGACTTAGTTGAAATTACTTCTCTTCTTGAACGCGATGTTATTTGAAACGTTCGCTTTATCTCCCTGACACTGGAATAGTAAAGAAGGCACTAACTTTAAGGACCGAAAGAGAGAGAGAGAGAGCGAAGTAATCCTTATTCATCGGAAGGACATATCGATGTTTCTTTTAATTATTGCAATAATGGTTCGGACCCAGTAGTTGTAAACTAGGGCAAGAATGTCCGACTCCAGCTCTTGCATGTATTTTTCTCGTAAGCAAACCTTTTTCTTTCTTTAAGTTAACAAATTTATTTCCAGATGTTGAAAATGATCAAAAAGCAAAATTAGCTTCCTTCTAACCCAGCATTTTTCGCTCTTAAATCTCATTTAATTCAATTCAGCTTTAGGACATCATTTTTATACTCTATCAGAGAGATGATTAATATTCCGAACAAGATGTTTTGATGCATGTAATTACAAATAAGGGGAAGTTTCAAAGTTGCCTCGCCCTGAAAAACCGAAGTAGGATTTCCGTGTACATAATAAAAGTATAAATGAATAAAAAGAATTATGAAATGGATTTTCACTCTAAATGTTAAAAAAAACTATTTATACGATTCCGACTTTAAGATTCCTTCAACTAATATCTGTTCTACAAATCTGTACAAATCTGTTCTAATATCTGTTCTGTTCAATTGTCCATCAAAGTAATATATCTTTGATAAAATTGTAATCCAATGGTCAACTGTAAAATCACCATTACCCCATAAAACTTTTAATATCAAAGTTAACGCAAAAGTTATTTATCATTTTGAGCATAACCAATTAAAGACATTTTAATGCTCGACAAGGAACTTCTTTAGCAGGTTTCGAAAGTGTTGTTAGCTGAAACGGCTTACACTACTTTTATTCTACGTAGCACACAGATTTACATCTTATTCCTATAAACCGTGTCTACTGGAAATGGGAAAGGATTCAACAGTCTTTGACTGACAAATCCCAATAAACCTTTATAGAACAGCGCTTTAAGTTTTAGTAACTCATTCGCTCACGAGTCCAGCATAAATGTGAGTGCATTGACGAGATGACCGTTCTGAAGGAAAGTCGGACTGACTTCCTCGAGTATCGAAGCGGGATTACTAAGACCCAGCACATTTATCAACGTCCGCTTGTCAACTTATTACTAAGCCCCGGAGATTGAGCAACCGTTGCACTCAACTTTTCCGCAACGCTACGGGAAACGCAGACTATCCGATGCAGAAGAAAACGGAGTTGCGAGCGATAACTTCGACATGCAGAAGAGGATCACGAAGTCCTTTATTTTCTCATTCCTCATAAAATTCTTGTCTTAACAGCCGTTTTGTATCGATCGAGATTATTGCTTTTTCCTTCCATTTAGCCCGACCTTTGTTCATTTTCTTAAACGGCCCCTTTTTTTTGCTTACCGCGCTTTAAAAGTGCCGAAGAATATTAATTGATGAAAAATAATGCGGATAAACTCGATCCAAATTGCATCAGAGCCTTGTTTCCGTAGCCCTTTTTTGTGCCGCCATGTAAGAGGTAGGCGTTACACCTCGAGGATCTGCGAGATCATCCTAAAAATAACTGGAAAACCAGAAACTGATGGCTGAATTATTCGATTAACGAAAACAAAACAAAGAAGAAAAGCGCAAGCGGTCGAGAGGCCCGGTTATACAGCGCCTAGCTGAATTTAAAACCGGAGGAACTCGGCGGCAATCAATGGCGCTGACGTTCTGGTTGCCTTACTTTCGCCTCTGGGAGGCAATTATTTCCTTAGCCCAAGGGTTTTCAAAACTGCTCAACCACGAACTATTCTAAAGGACGCTTTCCAGCGGAGGCCGGGCTCGTAAGGACGTTGAGTAAGGAAGTTTTTTAAGCGGCAGGTAGGGTGTGCTCGCCGGAAAAAGGAGTTCGACAAATAAACTTCCCTTCACCGCTCTTTATACCACCTGTCTGCACGTTCTTTGTCCACCTTTACTGTTTACACAATTTACTTGACGATAGATAAGGAGTGGAAGACGGCAGGAATCCATCTTCTGTCACTTTGACTCAAAGGTCACGGCAAGTTGTTTTCGATTGCCCCGCAGTTGTGGGAGAATCGCTTCTTTTACTTAATAGGTCCAGTACATTACACTAAATTATATCGATATATTAAATGTTGTTTGATATATTAAGAACATTCAAAACATGACGGCGGGTATTCAGGGGAAAGTGATAGTAAACGCTACTCTCGAGGTGAATTTTTGTAGAACTCAAAGAGAAGTTTACTAGCGAAAAATGCAGCTAATTTAGCAAGATTCGTTCAGTAATTGAGAGAAGAAAAGAACTTACAACTAAGGTTTAGCTACAAAATTAAATGAAGTCAAAGAGAGACGGATATTTGTTGGAAATCGATAAATCGGAATATTATTATCGAATACCTCTAAAATCTACAACAGGTTCATTTAACGACGCAAAGCGATCTTTTTATCGGTTTAAGGATACAGTCGAGTCGATTATAATCTCGTATCAAAAGATATAAAATGTTCCAACGCCTCCTCTGAGGCGAGAATGGTTCTACTTGTTTCGCGATGGGAACATAAAACTTCCTGGACTGAGGGCGGAAGGCGTTCTTTATTAGGGAAAGCGAATGGCTGCGTCCTTGGAAATTGCTTAACACCATTAGTCCTTAGTCAAAAAA
This sequence comes from Ladona fulva, assembly GCA_000376725.2. Lineage (NCBI taxonomy): Eukaryota > Metazoa > Arthropoda > Insecta > Odonata > Libellulidae > Ladona > Ladona fulva. The sequence continues at coordinate 910,694 of KZ308318.1, forward strand.
CCATTGAATCCATTGGCCTATTTTCTCACAGAAGTAAATATATCGGGGAGCTAGTCGATTATCCTTCTTTTCAAAGAAATTTATAACTCTTTCGTGGTCATTATTTTACTCGTTGAATGCGAATTATCTTAAGACCAGGATATAGGAGATCTAAGGCAGTGTAATAACTTGGTTAGATAGAATCGTCAAGCCTCGAAGCTAGAAAAGGTATCGAAGTAAAGGTGAATAGTTTCCCTTTTAGCTCGAAAAATACTCTTTTTCTCTTCCTCACATCTTCATCAGCTGAATAAATATTCAGCACATCATATTTTCTTCCCGATGTCAGCTCATCCTTTTTGTCTCAGTATGAATGCCAAAATAAAAGCTTCCTATTTTTACGTATTTAATTGTGGATCATGACCGATTCAGATATATGATTACTCCGTCATCCTAGTAACAATTGTATGAGACTAGGTCAGTGAAAAGACAAGATTTGGTGATGATGAACTTTTATGAGCAATGCAAAAATAGGGATAACTGTTTAGCTATACAGCGAACCATAATTAGGTATGGCGGAATTTAGATAATAGTAGAGACATATTTTGATCGCCAAAAGTAGATTATCAATTTATTTTCCACTTTTGAACATTTTCGTATAATAATGTTAAAGTACTTTTCTTTTATATCAAACCCTTTGACTAAAATATTGACATTCAATAATACAATAAAAATTTTTGCAAAAAACACTACATCGATTCAGGTTTAAATACAGTCTCCCAAATAGTAAAATAAGCCTAAGTCATTGTTGTTTAGAAAACAATGACCTAAACATCGAGAAGCTACAAAGACAAACATGCAAAGTTTCTCAATTAATTTTATTCTGATTTTTCCATTTTAACGAAGAATGTAATTTAAGAATGTAACAACTCAACTTTTTTAACCAGGTTAATTTGTGATTTTGCTATGATATCGAAAAATACAATTTGAGGTTGATCTTTATTGCAGCGGACCTTTTCCGTATCCTTCCCTCAAACTTATTATCGTTTCTTTGTTCTCATGACTCCCAGACTCAAGTATTCCTTTATAACTAACGACACGGATGTGCAACCTGTACAAAAGAAAAGTCAGATTCTCCCGCAAAAACATAATAATTCTCTTTTAATTACATTCTTGACCGAAAACATTAATTTCATGCAATGGAAATTGCACTTATTGACGCTGATTCAAGGAAGTCCACCTCGGCCTTTATAGGTCGAAAAATAGTGGGGAAGCCATTCCAACGCCCAACGCAATCCAACTTCTAACTACCGCACCCGAGAACATTTAGGAGCAATGAACGGTAAAAGCTCTTCGGTCGAAAAGAGAAGTAGGAAGCAAAAAAAGAGCAGAGGCCGCAATATAAATACCTTTTAGAGAGAATACAAGCGGTCAAAAGATTTATTGCGAGTCCTTCCTTATTGTAGGGGAAACTGGTGCTTGTTGCGCGCAACATCTTGACGCTGGCCGCGGCCGTGTTTTGACGTTGTCTTGTCCAGTGGGGACACGGCGGCGGTGGGAGGCGAGTGACCGCGAAGGGGAAGCAGTGGAGACTTCAATAGCCGAAGGGCGAGGAAATTGGTGTGAAGGGCTAGGAGATGAAAGGGATGCAGTGGGAGGGGTGGAAAGTGGGGCGGGCCGCCGGATGTTACGGGAGCACCCCGCTCGTTCCTAGGTTGACCGCGTCACGGAAGGGAAGAATGGACGGAAAAAGGAGAGAATCCGAGGGGTGGAATTTCGTGCAGATAGAGTGTTGCCACACGTCCAGCTTCCATCTTGAAGTAGAACCTGATATTTTTTAAGGTGCATCGATGGTTAAGGTCATCTTGCTCTATGGAGACGTTGAGGATGAAAGATGGATAGAGTTGACGTCAACGGCTTTGAGGCTGGGATACGAGCGAAAGGTGCACCAGCGCTCTATCTCACCCGTCATCATGCATATTCTATGATTTTGCAACGAATTCTAACAAAGACTGACTCAAGGGATAGTTACGACATGATTAGATCACAATTTCGCTCAAAATACGATTAAAGGTTTTTCATGTTTTCAACATTCGGTGGCATAAATTGAGTTCTGCCGATTTAGCTTATTTTTCAACTACTGTCAGCATAAATCACTCATGTTTGGAATAACAATGAATTAATTTTTCCTTTATCGATTTTATGTGTACATTTACCTTCGAAAAATAATTTTAAAGATAATACATTTTCCCCCTCCTCGTTGAAATGCCAAAATTGGTATACATAAATGTCATTCTCTTGATCAAATAGCTCACGAAGCTAATACTATTTTACCAAGAATTCTTTTCCAAGTTTTCAGTTCATTCATTTGAAGTAAAAGTACAAATTGAGAAACGGTGAGAAAATTAGAATATAGTATTAAGATCGCTGCAATCACAACAGGGGATTATGAAATCAGACGTGCTAAATTAAAGAGTTAGGCCCTTGCTGTATGCTATAAATTTAGCGTGTATCCAATAGATGTACAAGAGGACATACCACCTGCTACCTTGTCCTAGAATTAGAACGCGTTCTTACGTATACATTACTGAAAGATACAAAACTGAGAAAATTGTAGTCATAATAATAGTAAGTAATACACAATTGTAGTAAGTTCATATTAACCGATATCAAATTTTACAGATGACAATAAAAAGAGGATTCTCCTTAATCTCAATGGATTCGGCGAAATATGGAAAAAAGAATGAGAAGGAGCGGGAAGATAAAGAAGGAAAGCCATGTTGGTGAGAAAGTAAGAGAAGGAAGGTCGGAGAATAGTGAGCTCCTTGTTCCATCCCGAGTTCCTATTCCAAGAGGTGTGAGGAGGCTGGAGGGTAAAAAGTTAGATTAGTTCTCCTTCTAAGTTGATGCGGAGATGCATTATTGTGAGAGCGCCGTGGACGGGAGATGAGAGTTTCACGGCGTCATTCCGGTGGCAATGAATACTGGGAGCCCATGTTCACTTTGTGTCACGCTTATTGGAACTCATTGTATTTGGAGGCATTAAGGATATTATCCTTCGGTGCGGAACTGTTTGAAGAGAACCAAAGTGGACGGCGCCATCAAAATACTTTCCGCTCCCGGTATTTGCCCTCGATAAAAGAAATGCAAAGCGTTTTACGAGACGCTAAAGAGGAACTAATTTGAAACAAGTGAGATACCGTTGCTGTGGCGATAAAAGTAATTAACATTTTCTACATCCGCTAAACTGGATATAATTGCGCTCAGAAGTTTTCTTCTTCGAGGACAAAAAGAGAGTTGTAGATTGCTTCCACTTACTGCGAATGGAGCAAATGCTTTTAACACGAAGCAGCGCGTTGTTTAGGAAGTTAAACACCTTTGAAAACTAACGCACTATTCCTGGTGCTCATTGTTAAAGCTACTTTCTCCCATTCCATGAGTAATGACAAATAGTTGGGGAGAGAAGTGCGTAGGCTAATTATTGTTTGAGCCTTGAAATTCATGCCATTATTTCGAGAAAATCAACATATATACAGCGATGGTAAAGTAATCCCGACTATAATAAACGATTAATTTCAGTACTATAGTTCCCCTTTCACCCCTTTCCACTAATTTGTTTTCTCGCCTTTCAGCAATTTTTTCGTCAAGCTTTCATTCTTGTGATCTTTTCTCCCGTAAATACAATGAATTTGAAATCATTAAGGCAAAATTCATCTATTAAGGAGCAAGGAGCAAGTGGTACATATAAGGACATTTGAATTTTTTTAAGGTTGACGAGGAGATTTAAGGAACATCGAGAAAATGGGGGCTACTCTGGAGAATTCATTATTCATTTGAAATTCCCTGTAAACTCATTCGTTTCTCTAATAGAAATTAAGTATTACAAGAATTATTTCGACAAGTAAACATCAATAATTAAATAAGTGCATGTATTTTAAATATTCTGTACGTTTCGAACTAAAAATAAAATCATCTAAAAATCATAACTTGAAAACCCTTTCAAGAGCTTTCGCTTCGTGATGCAACAGATAGAGGTAGGGATTACAGCGATGACTACCATATCTTTCAGTTAATTGAATTTGCTCATATTAATCGAGAAATGAGATTCTGCGTAACCGCCTTTTTTGTCGAACGGATCAATGTTCTCTTCCCTTCATCTCGGCTAGCACAGTACCTCCACTCGCGTGGCATAAATGTAAATCCGATAAACTCGTGGAGTAAATTTTCCCGCGAAGATTTTTCTCTGCAAATTACGAAGCGGTAGTGCAAAAGTGAGAGGCAAAGAAAAATAGAGCGGGTGCCCGAGGGCGCGGACACGTACGTCCGTCCACTTCGTGGGAGTCTTATTTCGAACAATCTCATGGGAGTGGAGCAGGTGATGATGCCGAGATGAAATAACATAAACGCGGTGAGAGGGAGAGGTCCATGACCTCGATGGGAGACGAACCATCGACCTCGTGCGTGGAAGGATTCACGAAACATCGCTACTTTCTGGAAAGAGAGGAAAATAAGAGAGATCGGAGATTGAAATGAATACGAGAGAAGAATCAAATGATAAATATGCAGGGAGAGGGCAATAAAATAAAAAGAAGTAAAACTGAGAGATTGGAAAAAAATAGTTCTTACTGATTTGTTCGGGAGAATAAAATACCTTTAACTGAGTATATATCATAAATAAATATAATTTGCAATATCAAGGTTGAAGTTGCACTCTAATCATCAGCAGATTTGGGAAATCTGACTCCCAAGACGCAAAGATCAGATCGAGTTCCATATTTTTTATTATAGATAAATATATTGTTCTGAAATAACATGTGTGAAATGAATTCAAAAGGAAATGTAAGCGTTTTATCATGGCAAGGAAAAATAAAAAATCGAATTGAATCGTAATTTTATTAATTGCAGTACCTAAGTGATCGAATCGAAGTTACACTTATATACGAGTTTCGAAACATCAAAACTCATCTTCTGTTAAAGAACATTAGTTATTGATTACATTAAATACGACACCAAGTATACCAAAAACATTATATTGAGCTTGAAAATCTGTCATTTTTATTCGCATGATGACGTGCACATGAAACTAGTTAGCATTTTACTTAGCTAGTTATCGCTAGTCAGTAATAATGCTTCTTCCATGGTTGCTTATTAAATCAAATTGAACTTTATAACCTAAAACTGATCGTCTCGAAATCTGAGAAAATGTAAGTAAGTGTGCTATCTTTATCAAGAATGAAAGACTTTTTTATTTTTAATTTCATTGATTAGATTTCATTTGATCAAATAATACATCCGCAAAGGCGCTGAGCATCTATAAGTTACACTTTTGATAAAGAGTTTATTGAGAGTTCTACAGCAAAGTATTTATTGAGGATAGTCTACTGTGCATCCACAATGACCGTTTAATAACGATTCTGGAGTTATATCTAACTCTACATCCGAGAAGCAAAAAGGGAATTTGATCCAGTCTTTCAAACTCTTTAAGGGAAAATTGTATTAATTTTTATTATACACAGTTGCTTTCCTATCTTTCCTTCGAGTAATAAATGAGTTTCTATTTAGATATCATTTGCCATAACCATCTACGCGTTTGCGCAGGTTTTCGCACGTCTTTCTTATGAATGCTTTTTCCTCTTCCTCTAGACATCTAATAAACCATAAACTTGTGATGATTTATCACTATTTTTAAATATTCTTAAATGAATTCCGTTTTCGGAATCTATAGATGTTTACGATTTGCAACATATTACGGGATTTTCAATCCCAAATTACGACAATCTATTTAGTGCGTTGATTTTGAACTATCTAAGAATAAATCATTAGTTTCTTCATGATTTTACATATTACATATTCCAATATTAGAATCTTTTAGAGGAAAGGAATTTTGGATATCTTCATAATCTTTTTGGTTTGATATTTCATTTCGCAGGGATGTAAAGGGGACTTCTGTTTCAAACATCACCATAAAATTGTTCCGAAAGTAACATATAGTAAGAGTAGTGAGTTGAAATATACGAAAACGAAAAACGCGATACGAAAACTTTTAGCCATAAAATGTTTTATTTTTCAATTTACATAGAACTCGAGGTCTATTTATCATCGTGTGTCAATTAACCAAGTAAGTGTACTCTTTGCTGTCAGTAAATTTCATATTATTGCATGAAGCATTTTTATTATCAACTCTATTAGTAAGTAAGTGTTGTACTTTTCAATTCTGATATTTTCTCAAATAAAACTATTACCGATATCAGTAAACGCTATCCATCGAATCATTAGAAGCTGAGGCTTGGATACTTAAATATTCTTGATTAAAATATTCATGTTGCATGAAATAAAGAGTTGATGCTTGATAAGCAGAAAGTTTTTCTTCCTGAATCACGATATTATACTCTTACTTCGGATGAAAGAGAGGGAGCTGTATCTTTTAACTGCGAAGGCACTGTCCCTGTATCCACAGCAAATGCATTGCGACTGAGAGATCTATACGATACTGAATTCAGAAGGAGAGTTGGCGGAAAGGTTAATATAGGATTGGGCAAAACAAAAACAAGGAAGAATGAAATATGATGACGTGAGGAGGAAGGTAAAGGAAAAATACGTGGAGAAATGAAAGGAATAGGGAAAGAAGGAGTTAGAGCGAGTTAGATGGAGAGATAAGGGAAGAGCCGTCCGAACGAGACCTCTGTGCACGTCCGCGAATAGCGGAATAGCGGAACCTCTTTTAGAGTAGCCAATGAAACCGTTGTGGCTTGAAACGCCCCAGGGCACCGCCATTTGCTGCGCGAAATTTAGCCAAAGGTCGTTGAAAACTGGAGAGTCCACCAGTTCACGCTAACTTTTATTTATTTTGGAGGTGGGCTTCTTCAAAATATATCACTCCCAGCACTCTATGCGTGAGCACTTAGCTCGAGATGTATTCCAGAGTTCGAAAGATACAGCGATATTTAAGAGTCCAAAACATAATTTCTCACTCAGCGTTTCATTCCTTGATTCTCTTATCGTTGCGAAAACAAAAATTTTAAGTAGCATTTTAAGAAGTAGCGAATCATCAAAATTTGAATGGTGAAATACGTTGACTCGTGGTCTAAATGTAGTGGTTATACATAAATAAATCTATTTACGTCAACGATGAAATGGTATTACGTCAATGATATAATGTACAATAAATGAAAAAGAACACTAGTACACTTCCACAGATTTATTTCATTGGCGACATATTTCGCAAGCGAGCTAGCATCATCAGGAATGGATATAATGTACAATAAATTATATTTATAATATAAGTGCGCTAATGGCTTGGTCTATATTGAGCTATGGTATTCACTGAGGTATAATAGTAATTAATCAAATGGTCTATATTGTACAATTGTGAAACGGTCTAAATTGTGCTTGAATAATTTGCTCTACCTTGGAATGACTGAGAACGTTTTAAATACGTTTGAAAAAAAAGGCTACGAATTTACTTCCATCATATTCACAGCTTCCTGGCCACAAGGGTTAATTGTCATTTCCTATCAAAACTTGTTATCCTGTTTATAATACGGTGGCTCGATTTACACTGTGATATACTCTATTTTAAGTTTCTCCTAAAATTATATATATTTAGTTACTCTTTCAGCTTTTAAATAACTTTCTCGAGTAAAAGAATCAAAAATTTAAAACAATCTTAAAAATTAATGATATAAATAATCTCGAAAAAATTTGCATATGTTATTGCGAAAGGTAAAAGCAAAATATCGTTGAAGATGCGTCCTTGGAAGAGGTAATTTTAGAATATCCAAATATTAAAAAAAATATCTTTGCCAAACATATTATGAAATGTCAACTTGAATTATATGAGTGGGGAAGTAAGTGGAAAAGTATGCCTATCGCTAAATGCATACATGCAGTAAACTGATCAACAGTGCTACTTAATTAGTAATCCATCTGAATTCCAAAGAATCGAAAGCCTCTGGAGGAGAAGTTGGCAGTAAGCTCTCATTGTGTATATATATAACAGGATTCCCATAAATTTTCCATTTAATGCGCCTAAAATCAGTAACCGATAGTCGCTGGGCATATCGTGGTTAGGCAAAGGTTACTTCTTACCGTCCGAGGGAGACTTAGAAGAAAGCGGCATTCCTGCTAATTGGACTCCGACCTTGAATGTGAGCGTATGAATAAAAAACTTCGCATCCTCAGCCTCCGGCTGCCCTCGCGGCTGAGCTCGCACCTGCGAGGGTCGCGTGTTCGAACTCCGCCTAAGGCGCTCATTAATGTTCCTCCAGCTTCTCTTTCTCCATTCATCATTCGTAGTCCAGAGGACAGCGCCAATGAATATCCCTAGGTGGCGCTGATGCCATCGATTATTTTCTATCTAGACAGACAGTCTTTTGAGAGAGACGCCGCGAGATCAAGAAAAAACGCTTACAGTAAAAGACGCACTGTCGCCGCTTCCGATCCTGCAAATAATTGACAAACGAAAGATTATTTTTCAGAGAGCTCCCGTTACGTTAAGGAAATCTATCGGTAACTTAATTATGCCTACGCGCATGTATACCCTCATACAGAAAGACACGGTGATGTCTTTCGTCGTACTGTGAAGAACATTGTTTGCCGCCTTGGTCAGTTTGACACCCTAGGATAATTTAATGCAGATTAAGCGTGTGTTTTCAAAAATTATTTTAAAATATTAATAACAGAATTTTCTAGTCTAATTCATTCAGACTCCTTATTTGCTCTTTAAGGCTAAGACAGGTTACGTTTAAAATTTTGAAATTTTTGGGTCAACTCTAATTCGTTCTCATCTTCCTTAAACATGCTACTGAATTTTTCTGTGCAACCATCGATTTAATCCCCTCCCTCATTAAATAGAGCAAACATTAAAAAAATCAGTCGATTTTTAAAATTTGCTAGATTACTCGAGGCAAGGAATTTATAGGGTGTTTTGATTTTCATACATTTTATATTCATCTCGCGCTTCCTAAAAGTTTGCACCATGCATTTGTGACCCTGTTTTCCCGCCCTCACCGAAATCCTGTGCAAATGTACATACGTAAGTTTATTCTGCGGGAGATGTTGCGAGAAGGAAGTAGGTGCGAGACCGAAAAAATTCCTTATTGGCGAAAATTCATCGACCTCGAGGGCTTTCCTTCGTATGTTTTAAAACGAAGAAACGGTTTTCGCTTTTACAGTTCCAATGAAAAGGATTATTTTTTTAATCCCGGAGACGTCAAACCGTCCGTGTTTCAAAAATTACTCTCAGCCGTTACAAGTTTTAATGGTTGGAAGGTTTTAATTTGGCCACTAATCAGCTTCCTTCTCCCGGGTGGAGTTTCTTCGAAATTCACCGCGTTAAATTTCAAGTAGATCGTAAAGATGCCGTGATTAAAGTTACATGTGTTTCTGAGAATATGACGTCAATTGAGAGAATTGTTCTCTTGCATTCACATGCCTTAATTCGAAACGAAAACGTCAAATTTTATTGCAGAAAATTAGTGGAAGTGGATTTATAAACTAATTTTACACGATTTTGAGAAGACGTTGAGAAAATTCATTAAGAAAACCTTTTTATTTATGACAAGAATAACTTTTATGGATGGTATCAAGGTTTTAATTGAAACTTTCTTGAAAATCAATGTGCTTTCAAAAATGCATCACGCAATTCTTCGGAGATACAATAATACGGTAATAAAATATTTCTTACTCTCAGTTAGCCAAGTGGGTAGCGCGTTCATCTTGTTTGAAAGCGATTCCGGTAGGGGCCCAAACGTGCAAAATGACCTCAGCTGTTTCAAACTTTTATAAATGCAACTACTACTATATATTCCTGTTTCCAGATTAGAAATTTGGAAAGATCAAGATTTTTCATCGATGTAAGAAAGTCTATATAATTACGCAATAACTTTTATCGAAACTTTGGAATATTTATGAAAACTGCAATTGCACCAATGTAATTTTTGCCAATGTGATATCAGAATAACGATAAAATGTTTTAAAATATAATTTTTTATATAAATTTGAGACGGCTATAAAGTAACCGCATATGACTGAGTTCATGCGGATGAAAGCGATAAAAAATCAATTATAACTTCTTGGGAGGGTTTAGGGGTAAGCAGTAGCAGCAGAAATATTTCAAGGGGAGAGCGGTTGTTAACGTTAAGTAGGTATGAAGGATGCGTGAGGGATGGACAGTCGTGACATGAAAGAGTTGCCTCAACAACGCTTCTGTCAATTTCTCTTTGCCTTCCCCTCACCTCCGCAGTGGGAGGCTGGGCCTTCCATCCCTTTATTATTTCACCACTCCACTCCACTAACACAACACGGGGCGAATATGTTACGCCTTCCCACCTATTAGACAACTCTACCCAACTACTCTAACCTTTCTTCCGGGTTCCTTTCTTCCAGACTCCTTCGCATCCCATGGAGCAGCAAAAAATGGAACTTTACAGCACCCTTTCAAGCTTCTCTCTCTTTACAGGATTCTAAACATCCCTTTTAACCCTTTTACGAAAAATGTAACGGAGATAGAAACGACCCTAAGTCTTTCACTTTCTGTTTTTTTCGGCGGACTTCGGATGGTTTGCGTACTCTTACGGATCGGTCAAAAGTGGCGACAAGATGTCCTCGTCCCAGAAATTCAAATCAGTCGCCTCGGGCCCCGTTATTGCGTGGGAGACGAACCCGAAGGACCTTTTTTTCGATGGAGTAAATTGGGCAATCCTACCTAACCTATTGGTTCACTCACCCCGCGTCTCCTACCTTCCGGTACTTCTTTTTTATACACTTTTCTGTGCGTATGTCGTCGTTCCACTATCTGTCTCTTTCCCCCTTGGACTCCCTGGGGAAAAACCGTTTCGATGCTGTAAAATTTCCGATTTAAGTTCCCCCGAACGTTTTAAAAGTTTTTCGGACGTTTTTCAACCCTTCATTTTTACGACTCGCTTCGAAAGTTATATACGCCCCGTAATTTCTTCCGATTCGTCCTTTTTATAACGGGTTGATTTTTCTCTTATTTATCTTAACGGCATTTCTGTGCCTACGAAGAATTCCGTACGATTCGAACGACCAGAAATGTGGTGGAACGCTGCCGATTTCAACTCTTAATTTTCGGGACTTCGCAGTAAATTTTGGGATTACAGTTGGTCGAGGCAGCTTTCCCCGTTCGCGATTGCTCGAAATAAATTGAAGGAAAGCACGAGAAGTAAGAAATCAACAGATAAGTGTAGCTTTTAAGAGATTTTATCGTTCCCTCTGGTTTTGCCTCATTATTTATGATTGAGAGATTAGTTAGTGGTTTTAATACTTAAGTAAAGAGTTTTCTAAATGCAGAATAATTTCCTTCAGCTCTCATATGCTTTTTTACATAGACACTAGCGAAATTTAGCAATATTTATACAGCGAATTTGGTACCGAAACGCTAACATGCGGTAGTAACTCAAACCTTCTGCAAAGATAAGTGATAATTGCTATCGTTCCTCAAGCATTGGGCTTTACAAGTAATAATTTATTCCTTACTATGATGACCATAATCATATTCCTTTCTAACTTTCTCTTCTTTGTGCGCTAAGAAAATCACTGTGGGTGCTCGGATCAGTGCTTTCCAATGTCCTTCCTCCGTGCACTAGCGTATTGACTCAAGCTTCACGGCACACTAAACCACATTTTTATTCGCTTTATTCCATATTAAAATTGAAAAAGAAGTTACGTAGTGAATGGAATGTGACATATTAATGCTCTCGCGAGAAAGGAATGAAAAATTATCTCGAGAAGTAAAGCACATACGTCATGCAAAATTTAAAGAATGTTGCCCTAAGATATACCGCGGCACCTCTAGAATTGTCTCACGAAACATAGTAAATATTCCGCGGCACACCGGTGAGGAAGTCGTAGATACGTAGATAGTTGAGCTTGATATGCTTACCAAGCAAAGATAAATGTGGTTTAGATCTCAAGTTTAGGATTTTAATGTGTTGAAATTCAAAGTATAATAAAGTGTCATTCATATTAGTACTATGATATTACACATTAACGTATATTGTGTCAAACTTATACACTTTCTTACGTAGAGTGGATACTCTAAGTATCGGTTAAGCGCCATTTATTTGGTGTAATGTATTTGGTGGTTGCACAGGGAGGTCTGACATACATCCTAATATTATGACGGGTTTCTGATGTTGATCAGCATTGTTACAAAGCTGTTACCAAAATAAACTGAAAAATGACGATACAACCTGCTCCAGGATACAGCGACTGAATGTTACCAACTTATGCCTTAATAAGATAAATATGCTTAGGCGTAGCTTCGTGTGAAGCCATATCTTTTCTATCTCTTCTGTGTTATGCTTTGATTATCTTAGTGAAATCGTCCTAAAAAAGAGTTATTTATACTTTAAATACTACATCCCGATAAATCGGAGGAAATTTTCTCGAGGAAATATTTAAAAAGACACTTACTGTGAGTGACAACGAATCGTACTGTCTTTTCCCCGTATTATGAAATATATAAACATAAAAAGTACATAAAAATTATAAACATGACTTTTACTTGAACTTGTAAATTGTGGATGCAGATGCACGAAGACAACCTCTGCTGAAATGCGGTCGGAGATGGCACGAGGAGTTAATGTTGCTCGCAGAAGCCAAAATCGGTGCAATCTGTGTCCGCGTCCCTTATTTCAAACAGAGCACCAAACCGAATCTAATGGCAGGAATTTTGTAGAACCACTAACCGAACCGAAGCTGAAGATGAGGTTTTTATTGAACCGCAAACCGAGCCACATTCCTTGCTATAATCACAGAGCAGCATTCCTCGATGTAGCATGTCCTCGAAATTATTTATGGGCATGAGACAAGTCCTTGCTGAGACTGTATTTGTAATATAATAACTACATCAGGATTCAACAGAACGAATCAGATACTTAATGAAACATTAATGGGATTATTTCACAGGATTTTAAGATAACCGAAAATGGATAAAAGAAAGCAAGCGCGAGGACATGCGAAAATACTCCTCCATTAGGTCTCACTGTAATTGAGTACTTTAAATTCGTAAATAAATGTAAATAATTTCGTTTTTCCTTTCTATGAGAGGAAGATCAAAATTTGATAGTATAACTACTAATTAATGAAAATGTTTTGCGTGCCTAAACACCAAGATATATGAAAATATACGTATTTCTTCATGATTTATCCAGAGATTTTCCATATTTTTTAACTTATTGAGATTCTGGCATTATCAAGCACACTATGGTTCGGGAGTGAAAAAGGAATGAGAGTCTATCGTTGTTGTTTTATTACTTATGCTTATGGAATGCGTTTCCAGCTAAAAATATGAAATGCCCTAGGAAACATAATTATTGATTCTATCGCAAGTTTAACTTGTGATACAACAACTTGCAGTGATACAATGAAGGTATTCTAATTTATGCAAGAGCGGAATGCACTTACAAATTACGGAACTGTGTAAGATATTTTAAAAAGCTTTATGAGCGAATTGTCTTATATCCGTTGGAAAATAACATTATGAATGCGGCGGAAAATTGCATTAAGAAGGAGCCAGAAAATTCTTAAAAGCTGCAAGGCATAATTAGTTTATTGCGTGGAATTATGCCAATAAAAGAGATTATTCTGTAGCAGAACTAATTTCGCCAGTCATTTCCGGGTTACAAATTTGAGGTGGGGTGATTTCTTAACTCCTACCGAGGCGGAAAAAAAGGCTCCTCTATTTCCTCTCGACTTATTATCTACAGGCCAATGCCGTACAGAAAACAACTATAAACATTTCAATAAAGTCACCTATCTTCTTATAATTGCGGATAATGAGGGAAGATGAGGAGGAAAACGGCGAATGTATTAACAGTATGATTTGACACGCGTGGATAATTATCCGCATTTTTTTCTTATATGAATTGGTAAGCAATTATTTCATTGCGAAATACAAATACAATGACAGAATGGAAATGACAAGGCAATTATTCTTTGAAAATATCTCCTTGTAAAGAACATAAGAACAACCTAATTGCATTCCACATGTCCTTGTGTCTCTTTATATACCCCAAAACACACCATGGATAAGATAAAAAGATGATTTGCGTCTCGGAGTCTTTAAGGTGCACTCCCTTCGTAAAAACCAAAGAACACACTCACAGAATGAGATAGACACCACTTTTTTCGGCAACAATCCCGTATTTTGAAACGTATTCTAGGGAATGCGCTTTTCTTCGCTATTCACTAAAATGAAGACTTGAAGGAAATGTTTATAGATCTCGAATAACTCTATTTTGAAAGATATCGTCAAAAAACTGTATTGGTGAACAGAAAATCTAGCATAGGCCTGCAACATTTTTATTGAACTTCAAGATTGTTCATAACTAAAGCCTACGAAGTCTTTTATAGATCAAAGGGTAAACAATGAATTATAGTCTCCGAATAATTTGAGAGATTCATTTAAGTTGTATCCTAAGTTTTGCCTATTTACCCAAAGGAGGCTGAATTTTAGATTTACGTAATACAAAGAGTTCATTTAGTATATAATCGACTACCTTAGCCTATTTTTGCAATGGGTTCTCTGATGAGAATATTTGTCTCATAACGGTCTCCTACTTGATAACTATCACTTTTCAGCTACTGTGCTCATTATTCAACATGCTACACTACAGACTGGCCCGTTACAACGAAAATAAATAATTTTCGGAATGTAACCTTAATTTCACGCTTCAAGAGGAACACGAGCACCGTTCGAAAAGAGTGGGTAAATTGAAAAGCTACGCAAAATTCGAACGAATTCATTTCCGTGATTTCACACGAAAATAAATCAAAATTTTCTTCCGTGAAGGTGTCAGTACTGATTGACTCAAGCCCAGATTTTAAAGAGTACACAAGTCGTCATGCTTTAACCTATTCGTAGGGAAGTGGAAGAAAAGTGATGCCAGGTACCTTCGACAGGGGAAGTGAATTGTTCCACGTCATCTGGTAAGACATCCACCTAAGAGAAGGCCGTCAAGCCGATGTTTGAAAGCTTCCCCGCGAGCCTCCCGAGATCCATCCCACATCCACCCATACGTCGTATTCCATTTTCCATCCACGCCTCTTCATCCTTCAGCAGCCACGGAGGTCTATTCTAAGGCAATCAGCAACCAGACTTTCCGACACCACCCGCAAAACCCTACGCACCGACCCTAATTCTGCTCCCTCCGGGTTTATCTCGGAGGGAGTGCCACCCGCAGGGACCCATTGCCTCATTGAGGGAGGAACCCAAAGGGTTGACCGGCGGGAGTAAAGTTTATTGAGGCAAAATATGGGAGAAAAATGTCTGAAAGGGTTGTTTCGCTGGGGCTTTGGGAAACAGAAAGAATTGAAGGGTTTGAAAGCTATATTGCTGTTGGGCTCTTCGTGAGTTGGCAGGTGCACACGAGGGAGGTTAAAGGAAAGGCGAAAGGAAAGGACGAGAAGGCTGTAAGGAAGAAGCCGAGACGCAATCGAATGAGAGTTTTGCGTCCCTTACGTCACAGCCCCATTGTTGGGCCCTTTCCGTCAACCCTTTACGGCAATGAAAAGGAAAAGTTTGTGAGGCCTTCCGCTTCCGAAAACACGTCCTCTTAACCCCCTAATCCCTTTCTCTGGTGTTGTCAAGCACTTTCCGGAAGAGATGTGCAATGGAAACATGGGATGACCTTCGCTTTCCTTGGTAAACAGGCTAATTGGAGTATCTTATAGCAGAACAGCCTGTTTCACGTCATCTTTACTGTTTTCCAGGCGTGACTCTAGAAATTAACGCCAAAAGGTGAATGCAATGTCAGGTAGCTTGAAAAGGCACAATCCCTTAAGATTCTTTGTTCGTGAAGTCGATCAATGATTACCTTGTCTAAAAGAAATGAAGCACTTAATATAATGGAATGGAATAATTAAAATCCTTCTTTGCTCCTACATCTCCATACACTTTACACATAATTCACAGCGAAATTTTAAAACTGAGTAATAACTCAAATTCTATGGTAAAGTAAATGAATAGATGACAAAAGAAAATAAACTCCTCAAGAAACTTGAAATAGAGAAAGAAATCGACTTAGATTCGGAATGTTTCGATGATAGTATGTACAATAGAGGCGTTCTCCTATCTTGACGCGTCCCTGGACTAGCCACGGAATTGGCGATGAAAAGTCCGTTTTCAGTACTAGGAACTGAACTGAATTATACCAGACAATTTGGTTTCCCAACTGAAAAATCGAGAAAACTCCATGCCTCCCCGAAAACGGTAAAACTTCCCCGCAACCGAACATTTTGTGGGCGTGCATATTGGGTCGTGATTTAGGAAATCCATCATCTCACTCGATTTATTTCCTTGAATCCTCAAACAGTACCGGAAAGTGAGAGGATCGCTTTCTTTCATCACATTCGAACCTTTTTCCCAACACCTAGGGCCTTTCCCAGAAACACCCAATCATTGGAAATATCGGGTAATTTCCAGAACCTTTGGTTATACTGGCGATGTTCCTTGGAAGAACGAAGAGTTCAGACTAAATCAGAATACGATTGAGATATCTCGTCGCTGTGTATCACTGAAGTTCACTTCAGAAAGTATATAGGTTATTACTAGGCCTTGTCTTATTCCAAAAATTCGAAAACGGGATTTTCCACCGGGAGAAACGGGACAAAATGTTGGCACAATTACTGACGATATTTCTTATAGCTTCAGTACAGATATTATTTGAGAGAATAAGGCAATTTTTAGGCGGTGATTTTGTCTTTACCCAAGAGATATTTCGTTTCAGCGTCTATTTATAGGATTAATCGGTTTGTTTGAATACTTCGGAATATGTGACCAAAGATGAATAATTCTGCCTAAATACTGAAAAAAAAAACGCAACGGTATTCATTTTTCTTTTCATTGAAGTGTCTACTTTTTATCACTCCAATAGAAGTAAAACATTATTCAAATTCTTTTAATGGTAAATAATCTCTATGGTGAAGGCTTACAAAAAGGACATGTTTTGACGATAACGACGGGAAAAATACTGGAAAGTTTCAGGATATATTCCGAGTGTTGTTTGTTGTCACAACTCTTAAAGGCTTGGTATTATATTATTGTATTAAAGTTAAGACTATATTCGATATCCCTGCTAAACCATCAATTATATAGGATATTAACTGCAATATTTACTATAACTCTAACAAAAAATTATAATACCAGGCCCAAAAGTGAACATTAGTTAAAGTCCATTTTGAGTATACGTTACAGGACCTAAGTTCGGTAATACAATGTACACCTAAATTCCCTGATTGATTTTAAGATTATGATTTAACTTTTCACAGAAAAAAATTCTTATGATAACTTGCAAGTATAAATGTTCACCATTTTAAGTGCGGTTACAATATTTGAGAGGAGGATGTACTTAAAGGAAAAGTTTTAGAGATATTTTATGAATACTTTTTCCAATTAGTTCGTTAACTACCTTCATAAAGTCAAAAATCGAGAAAGATAAATTCTTTTCCTTTCCCTATTGTTCAAAGAAAATTTCTCTATGCTTAGGTGAAGCTTAAATGTAAAGGGGGTAGTGAACGTTTCAGTAACACAAAGGCGAAAAGCTGAGGCCGAGAAGCATGTAATCGCCCTCTAAGTCATAACTTACAAATTTCTCTAGAGTGGATTTTAATTACAAGGCTGCTCCTGAGGATCCCAAAACCCGTTTTCTCTAAAGCTCTAGGCGTAACAATACCGTTCGAGTCATCCTTTGAGAAAATTACCTGAAATGAAAGAAAAAAATGTAAGCTAAATGACAATGCCATTTAAGATAAGGATTCGCAACAAAAACTTCTGATAAAACAATCACAGGTACGTCAACTCAAAATAAGGCCATGAAATTATTATTCGTTTCAAAATATACAATTATATTTATATTATTAAATTTCTGTTGAATGTAACAAGATAAAGCACACAAACAAAACTCATTTATCACATTTAGTTTGAATAACCTACGAAGGATAGATTTAAAAATGACAAAATGAGATACAATAAGAATAAAATCTAATTGATCAAGTCTGAGAAGAGAAGCATTTTTCAAAACATAATCATTCACAATTACATTCCAAGTGTTGAATGCAAAGCATTAAATTTAGGGGAAAGTTTACTGCTAGGTTCGCTTTCTCGTTGAAAACGCTCGTTGTTCGGGGACATCTCTTAGGTCAATCTTTTCTAAAGTTTGATATCTTTTCCCTCAGAGCTCATCGCGGTAGGAACATGAAATCAATTTCAAATTAACCCCCTCGGCACTGAGTTTGTGGCGTGTTATTATGGGTTCCTGACGCTTTATTTAATTGCGCCAGCGTAATGAAGCGCCCCTTGCACTGTCATTAAGATTCACGTCTCCCTTATTAACAGGTTAATCAATTTGATCGAAGCGTCCAGATTTCCGAACCAAGGTCTGAGGAAAAAAACACTCCTAAAAAGACCATTGCGCAGGTAATGGTTACCAGGGAGATTTTTAATGCATTTTTGAGGACGGTCAGAAGTTGGGCCGCTTCCATATGACCGGACATTTATCACGAAATTACAATCGGCTGAAAACTGTAAGAAAGATGGTAGTTTATCGCATTCGTCCTGGTGAAGATGGCGCCACAGGAATCTTAATTCTGAGCTGGACACGCCCACCGTATCTGAGGAGCATCCGGTCATTTCTTTAGCCGGAAAACCTCTCTCTTATGATACCATCTCGGCATACATTAATGATGAAAACGTGGAGTCACTAACAAACTATCATTTTCGAGAACAAGATTAAGAATTTCGTTAAATTTGTGCCGAATGCCCTTTTAAATAGAGCCCGAGGTAATTTCAGCATGAATTTCGAATTTTCGGAATTCATAAATCTTTTGCCGTCTAATAATTAATTTTCGACTGATGCATTCGAGATTACAATTTTTTCGTTTTCGTTAAAACTTAAGGAATAACGTGGCATTCAGTAAAGTTCCAACATTGCACTTTTACCTCTACGTTAGTGATATCAAAGAAAAAGTACATTTTCTGCTGTAAAAATAGTTTCATTTTATATCTAGTCTATCAGAGTATGAAACATTAGTAAATAGTATGTGGCCGGTGATTCGCCTCTACTCGCTCACGAAATCTTAAGCAGTGCTCCATTTTCCGTTATGTGCGTGCATTTCTCTAGCTCTCCACATGGGATGGAACGAGAGCACGGAAAATATTTCGATCTCATCCGAAGAATAAAATGAGTTTGGAGCGGATCTCATCAGCGCTGAAGGCAATTTCGAAGGAAAAATGAAGCCTTGAGCATTTGCCACTGCCATTTCTGATTGCGTCCCGTCAAAAGCTAAACACACAACACCAAACACTGTGACAGGATATAAATTGCGGGAGGACTGACTGCTAATCGTGGGATGTTTCTTGCTCCTGCAAGGGAACCATTTCAATGTAACCCTCTGGTCCCGAGGGATAAAAGAAGCTTGGCTGCGCAGCATTGCCATTATCTCCGCCGTATCCTTTCTGAAGAGGAAAATGATAATTTTTATCCCATCGTTCACCCACCACAGAATCGTTCCTTAATTTGTATTCTCAAGAAACGATTTCAAGCACAAGTTTTCTCTGTGGGATGAATCGACGTCAAGGTTTCCGAGAAATCGAGGTCTAAATAACATAAATGAACAAAAAAGGAAATCCAACATAAAAGCCCTCTCCGTGTTATGATTGAAATACCGGGAGGGAAAAATAGGTAGGCTATTGGTAGGTTAACTTCACAGATGATTATTTTCATACAATCTTTCACGCAATATTAGGGAAACACTGTGATAAAAGGAAATTTCCAGTTGTAAAGAGCGGCAAACGTGGTAAATACAAAAGGCTTAAGAAATTATAACACGTCAAGCGATTTTTTCGTAAATCAAATTTATATTTGATTTGCCCTGAAAACAAACTCTATACCGTCTATATCGGAGCTATTAGGCAAAGCTATCGATTATATTAAAAAAAATGCATCTTGATACTAGTAGGAAGGACCTCTTAAACAGATGGCATTAATTGAATTTTTTTCGAAATACAAATATAAAAGCCTATAGTTCTCTGGTATGCTTCGGTGACACC
The DNA here is from genome assembly GCA_000376725.2 of Ladona fulva. Taxonomy (NCBI): domain Eukaryota; kingdom Metazoa; phylum Arthropoda; class Insecta; order Odonata; family Libellulidae; genus Ladona; species Ladona fulva. The sequence continues at coordinate 930,741 of KZ308318.1, forward strand.
AAAGTATCACAAATTATTTTGAAATTAATGCGAAGTGATACGCAGTTTCTACTGTATGAAAACAGTTTGACTTTTTCGATAAAGCCAAATGTAATACTTTAAAGACAGCAAATACGGAATTGGATCTAAAGTGATTTGAGGCCATCTGTCTTCGTTTATGAGCTTCCTGCGCCATTTCTACAACTTCGCATCGCGAGATAGGCTCGCAATTTGCCGGTGCACTCTTTTCCTTATGAAGTACCTGTAGTCGGCGAAAACCATCAGCTATTGTTATAAAGGAGAAGAAAATGACTTGAACTTAAATGAGCTGCAACTGAGTGGTTCATTTCTGAAAACATTCGACGCCTGCGTTGATTATCTAGAGGGGCATTCAGCCGTTGCAATTTTTCAAAAGAGAAATAGAGACTAAAGGGGGTTGTGAAAAGTTCCATATAAGGTATGTGCGTATGTTTTGTTCATTCGAATCAACTTAAGCGGTAACAATAACAAGATGATGATTGGAAATCACAAAATAGGAAAAATGAACGGTGTTTATTTGGATAAAAAGAAAACAACTAAATATATACCACACCATAATTCATTACGATTAAGAGAAGATGAAACTCAAGCAAAAGGTTTGAAGGGTTATCAGCTCATTCTTTCAACTTTCTTTCTTTAGAAAGATAAAAATAAGTCAATGTTATGAAATCAATATTGGAAGGCGTGACTTCGTGGAAAGCCACAGTCGAAAGAAAGAGCTTACAAAGTTTTTCTTTCAAGTCAATGTTACTTTTTATCGTATCTGTGGAATTATCTCTTAGACCCGATGATCTGAGAAGGGCTAGTATTCGCCTAATATTCCCCTATTGGCCTCTCAGAATGCAACAGTCACCAGTTGATAAAACAGCTGCCTGTTATCAGCTCAATCTACAGTATATTATATTTCATATTCGATTTGAGATACTATATTAGAACATGTAGTCGACTTTCTCAGGAACGTGGATGATTTCTCCAAAAGGGTAATTCTTAATATCCGATAAATATTTCTGTTACCTGGCCTTGATATACTCTGATACTTTCCATGTTATCTATACTCCTTATGCGATACAAACTTAATTAAACCAACGTAATGTAAATTTCTTTGCTCTTTTGCTCTAGGGCTATTTCTCCGAAGCCGTAACTCAACTCCACGCAGCAGTTGGCATCACAAGAAGAGATTCGCGCCGAATAAACTCCATCAGAGTGAATTTAAACCTCCTTCTCCCCCCGCCGCCGTGATATATTAAACGAGACCCAAGGGAGAGAGACGTGTCGTGCTTGTGTCGACAAGTAAAACTCGTGTCGAATGAGAGAACGAGGGTCGCGCGAGGATTGGAATCGTTTAACGGGTGTGACAGCGTGCTGTGCTCCAAAATGTAATAGGCCACCGCCATGCATCACAATGATCCTAAAAGGAAATTTCAGCTGCCAATGGTGGTAAAGATTGGTATGGAAAATAATCTTCGATGGAACTGAGAGAGGTTAGAGAAAAAAATCTAATGATTGACTTTGAGATTTGACTATAGTTACTAAACTTAACAAATCGCTGATTATATTCCGAAAGATATTTCATGAGGCAAGATAATATTACTGCGTTTCCAGACAAAACTATTTGATAAGAACAACTGAAGTGCGAAATATCATCATAATTGAAATCAAATTATGTATATTCCAATGTTTGATACATTGATTAGTAAAAGAAATTAATTATTACTTATACAAATGCCCTTTTGTTAGTTTAACTAATATACAATACCATCAGTTGTCTATCAGAGAAGCATTGAGTATCGCAAATTCCATAAAGAGGGGATTATAAGAGATAGCATTTGAAAATTCGAAATAGTATTTGCAAATGAAAAAGAATAATAGATATACGAGAGTCAATTTCTAACAAATTATCCAAAAAAATCAGGCGCCGTCGTAAGCACAGAACAGAGAATATCATAATAATTGAAAAAAAATTAAACGCTAATAGAAAACCGAAATGATCTATATAAACTGAAAATTTGACTTGTTTCTGGAAACACTTATCGGTATGCGTCCAAGTTGATATAATTGTAATTCTGAATGATCCGAAAGTATTGATTCCCCATAATATATTACGACTTTAAAAACACTCACAGCCGTAATAAGAATGCGCAAGTAGGATAAAAAGAGTGAGAGCGATTTGCCACCCAACACCTTTTTCCCTCCCGCGAAGCCTTTCGCAACCACTGAGGTTACATTAATTCCATCCCCACCAGACCTCCCATTGCTCCTCCCCCTATTCTCCAAGGCCTCCTAAGCGACGCAACAACCCCACCTTTGGGGGGATTCTCAACCCCCCGTCCGCGACACACCTCCGAAGACAACCTCATTCTCTCCTCCACTCATTACAGCGTCGCCAACTCCTCCAATTCCCCTTTCCTCTGTTCGCCAGCCGTAATGACCCCCTCACGACTCCTCATTTGTTCTCTCCAACTCCTCTTTTGTGGGAGTTAATCACCCCCCTCCTTCCTCTTCCGTCTCAACTTTTGCCCCGGGCTACGACCCATGGACCCTCCCGAGGTCATGCCGATAAAGCGTCCCTCCAACACTTTACACACAGGTTCCTCTCTCAAGCTCTGGGTACGCCGACGCACTTGCAATAAAAAGGTAGCATTTGGGAGATATTCGGTATGCGCCAGGGATGGTTGCCCATGACCGCCAACGTGACCGATTGTCTAGAATAGCTATTGCTGGAGTCATAATTCCGAAAATCTAATGAACAGGAAACAATGCTTCCCTCTTGAACAGTTGATTACGAATCACACGATAAATACCAGAAGCAACTCAGCTGTCGTGTGCTTGCCAGGCAATCATTCACAATTATTCCGTTTATTTAGGTTTTACCACTCCGATTCGGTTGTTACTTTCAATTTGTATTTCGATACGTATTCCCTCTTTGAATATGATAAAACTAGTTAATTTCTTTACACTATATAATAACTAATTATGATTACTATCGACAGCTCAGAATGCCTATGCGTCGGAAATAACCATGATATCTTTTTTACTCTCGCGATAAATGGTTGAAAGGTAATATGACACGGTACTGCAATTAGATAAATAAGATATACATTCAGAGTATTGATTCGCGATGAATGTCCTCATAAATTCCATTCTTTCCATCAAAAATCACGAAAAAAATTAATGGACCATATAAAGTATTTCAATAAGTTAGTTACACTCATGAAAATAGCGTGATTTTGACTTTATTATACATACAATATATTCCCTACTCCATGTACGCAACAAAATACAGTGATTGGCTCTTGCATTTGAATATACTTACACTTCTATAGTATGTAGAAGTGTGATTATAATCTGCTTTTTGTTCAAAGACTACTACACGATCATTTTATTCCTACTTAATATAGTACTCTAAAGATAGGAAGATAGTATGTACAAAATGGGAGTTAGGATGAAGAGCAAAAGGTCTCTCGGAGACTATGGGATAAGGTTTGGGTCTTTGATGAGAGAGAAATTAGGGCTACGGCAGGGTTTCGAAAATGGAATTCCCAGTAGAAAAGATTACACCGCAGGTAAGAAAAGAGGTATTCGAGGGGGGGGGGGGGGAGAAAGTGTCGATGGAAGGAAGGTATTGCTATGGAAGCAGAGGTTGTAAAGGCGGAAAGGGATGATGCACAAAAGAGTTTAGAAATAGACGTAGCTCCGGTTAAAAGGCTCAAAGGAGGTGCGAACAGAGGAGAATTGACGTGGGTGCTGTGGGATAAAGAGGGGTAAATTCGGTAGCAAAAGGCATGCTAAGGATACTAAAATAATCTTCAAACTCCAAGAAGATGGATAAAAACTGAATCATGTTAAACTATCGAAAAAAATTGACAAAATAAGACCTTAATGCATAGAGTTCATAATATGTTTGGTAGTTATTCCGAATACGTACACTCACACTAAAAGCTATAAAAAAATACCACTATGCTTGGAAAAGCAAAAATTTTTTTATTACTAGATATTTTATAATATTCCATTTTTCTCCGTAAGCCGTCAAAAACGAATGCCCGTATGCGAATAGAATTTCTATTCAAATACAACATGACTGAGGAAGTTTACGATGTAATTAGAATGTGGTTAAATTCGTCGTTTCCGTTCGAAAGTTTCGAAAGTGAGCAATTCTGTGGCGTTTTAATGTTTCAAAAGATGAGTACTGACTTAATGACAAGCAACGACTGTTAAGCGTCTTGACTACAGCTTACATAAAAACGCGAGAATTTACTAAATTAAAATTATTAAACGAATTATAAGTACACGATCTCATCGTAATAATGCATTGGTACTATTTCCATGGGTGAATGGATTAAATGAATGATAAATTGTGTCATTATGTTAAAACACAGCCGAAGAACTGGTTTACGAGTACGGAAGAATTAAAGTAATATTTCCTTGCTGCACGCTATCGGACAATTCTCAGTGATTTATTTAGTATGGCAGTCTTTGGAGGGAAGTTCGCTGATTAACGATCTTAGCTTTAAAGACAGGCTTGTGCACATCAAAGGTTTACTAACGAGAACGACATCACAGTACCGCTCTATCGCGCGTTGCTGCACGGAGTCGACAAGAGGGAATTTCCTTCAGAGCATGCCGGATACTAATTGCTATTTATTTTACCTCTATCCCTTTGCTATTTGATTTTATCGATGTATGAAAACCCCTTCGCGATCGGACTGCGAGCGGAAAGACAAAGAATGTGAGAAAACAAGGCTTCTTTTTGGCGAAACCCACGGCTAGGGAAACACGGGTCAAGGAAAGGATAGATTGAAGTATGTAGCTTAAAGGAAGCAAGAATGGTATGTACCACGTTCGAAGTTGGAATCTATATGGACTTCAAATTTTAAGAGCGGTGAGAAATGCGCAGAAAGAGTAGAGGAAAACGCTGAATCGTTCTTAATGTAATAGGGATTTCACTGTAGTTATCGTCATGAATGAGCTTGGAGAGATGGAATGCCATGTCCGAGAGGCTTCAATATCTTTAAGAATACAGAGTTCGATTTAAGAGAAAAACGAGTAAGTAAATTTCCTCAAATTGAAGTCAATGATATTTTTACGAATGCTGTACTCTGATAATTAAGGTCTATACTGTTTAAAGAATGGGTTAATTCAAATCTTTTTGAGGTAATGGTAGCAAACGATTATTCTCACAAAATTATATGTGAAGAAAGAAAATAGGCATAGTATTCATACAACGCGGAAAGTCATTTAAAATCAATGAGATCGGAGAGAAGCAAAGATACAATTTTCATATTAAGAAATGTATATCTCGACCGGAAAATCAGATAAAAATTTTCACGACGTCTGATAACGACGGTAAAACGAGATAAAAATACCTTTACAAATTTTTCATTTTTCATCCTAAAAAATGTAATTTTCCAATATACAGCGAGGAATATAATTTGGAGTTTATATTTGCTTGTAAAATAACTTGCGTGCTTCCGAGAGGAAAAATACGCCGAGGTATATAGACTGGGTTTCTAAAAGAGAGGATATTTATGTCAATGGACATAAATGAACGACAATATAAAGGTGGAAATAACCTTGGTCTCTGGTTGATTTGATTACTCTTACTGGTGTGTGTATATTATTGATATGTGTTAAGAAGATGCGAACGACACATCAGGTGTGAAAGAGCGCAGAGATTCTGCGGCGTAGAAGCAGAGGCAGGGGAAAGGTGTACGATTTCCGTAATGTTGAGTGGGCTGAGAGAATGGCGAAGGTGTTACGAAGTGAATGAAGTAATGAGAGCGACGAGAAGTGAAATGAGGAAGTCGTATTGTGAGTAGGGAAATGGATAAAGTGAGGAGCAGAAGCCAAAGGATGCTCGGCGTCATGCAGTGACGACTAATACTGGGCAAGAAATGAAAAACTTTTACAGTCCTTCAGAATCATTGCTTACTATGGTACTTGCGTAGTAAGCCGAGGGACGCTGATATGTATAAGGCTGGCAATAAAAATACGCCCGTGAGGTTTTATAAAATATATCTGCGTCGAGTAATAAAAGTGTGTAAGTTAAGCAACAGCTTTAGGTTAATATCGTTTACATTTGTGGCGCATTCAATAATCTGGATAAAAACTATAACTGTTTATTTAGTGAGGACATGAAGGATTAAGTCGTATTAGATAATAAATAAAATATTTATCTTGAGGATAACGAGGATGAACTTGAGGATTAACGAGTATAATTAAGTAAACGAATGAGAAATACAAGTATATCGAAGAACTTGGAAAAGTTTTAGTAAAAAAATTATGCTTGTACAGAAAACAAGAATTTGTGAACCAACAACCGACACCAAAATTGATGAAAGGGAGTTGACAACTGTTTTACAACTGTTGAAATTTGAACAGACTTGACTAGACTATATTATATTTGTATTTACTAGACTTGCAAACGAAAAGTGCAGATATTTGCCGTTCTTCTCATTTTTATAGTATTGAAAACAGCATTCAAACGGCAACAAGAGCAACATTTGCTATAGCCGGAATCATAAACACCACACTGTTAACATATCTATCCATAATAAGACCTATGCTCACCTATGCATCACCCATCAGGCATTATACACACAAATCATACCTACAGAATCTATATAGGTTCGAAAACTAAACCATGAAAGGGATTTTGAATGTTCCATATCACACCAGTACGTCTGAGATATACAAATACCACAATATAACGCATCTCTCTACAACCTTAAACAAAATAACCAAAAGGTTCAATTATAAGTTAAAAAAATACTTTATTTTCCACAATCTGGGATTATGACCTCAAGAAACTAAAATACCGCCGCCCAAAATATGTGATAAATGAATTTACCCTAACCTAAATACCCAACCTTAATCCGAGCCAGACGCTCTCCCTTAACCCGTGATCTTCAGTAAAAAGAGAGTGAACTTAAAAAGAAAAGTGAAATTAAAGTGCTTAATAGAAAACCATAGATAAGACCCTGAGTCAGGAGCCATGAACAAAAGTTTTCCACAGGAAGTGAATTTATTCGTCGTCTAATTTCTATAGCTGTGACTCAAATCACTGGAAAGGTGCATTAAAGTCGGAATGCTAAAATTCACTTCGGTTGATTTCACTTTATCACTTTGACGATGATATTTTACCTCTAAAATCAAAAATATGTGTAAATCGTCTATATTTGTAGCGCAAACATCCTTGAATGAGTCAGAATGGAATGTTTATGTGATTCATAACGCTTTATTAGATGTCTCTCGTAATCGAATTCATTAGCTGGAAGATTGAAGTATTTTTGTCAATACGCTTAAATGAAGACTTCGAGTTCTCGTAACGTAAATTTCCTCTACTATATACTGTACGCAAATAGGCTAAATTAGAAAATCAGACGAGAAGTGAAAAGAATGCATCATCTGAGGAGCAAGAAGCAAGAGAGAGGGAAGTTATTATTATCTCTAAGAGATAATGGTATGATTAAGAACAAATCTCCCCATTATTTTCTATCGGGCGTTGAAATCTCCATACAGGCGCTCAACCCAATTACTATCCGCTAACTTTTATGCGGCATACTTCACAATAAAATCCGCCTTCACGTGGATTAATTATGAAGTTATCAAATTGTTTTCTGATCTCATCGAATTCGCTTTTTTATTTCCATCGAAGCCACGATCTACCATTTCCTACGTCGAAATGTGCCTATTAAGGGGCATGAAGATATCGCGATGGGAAAGTTATTAAGCCATCGATACATCAAGACTCCCCTTCCTTCTGTCCTTAATCACTCACCACCGAATTAAAAACCCTGATCATGATCGAGCGCCACCTGAGAGGTAATTGAGAAAAATTACTAAACGATCGGCAGCTCGATGGAGGGAACCTTAAAAAAAATATATGAGAGTAGAGATTCCCAACCTACTCCAAAGAAGAGGAGATCGATCTCCCGCATCTCCCTTTGGTCGAGAAATGAGAAGAAATGCGAAGCAAATATCCACGTGGAAACACGACCGCGAAATTGCCACCGAATGAATGCAGTTGCAGAAATTCGGAAGGCGGTCTTCCGTATTAGGCTAACGGATCGTTATTCCGGCCGTTTCGGAGAAGGGAGAGGCGATGGGATGGAAAAAATATCGGGAAATAAAAACCGGAGAGGAGTCGCAATAAAAGAGCAGCGACTTAAGGACTTTAAACAGTGGAAACGGGGCCCTTAAATTGCCGACGATTTGGGATTTTATGCCTCCATCTTTCGAGGGGAAAGCTACGGAGAAAGAGGTTACAAAAAACTCGGTAACTCCGAAAGAATCGATTGGAGGGATGGGAAGTAAGAGAAAGGGTTAGGGAGGGAAAGGAGATGGTGGAATGGTAAAGGGAGGGACGGAATAGATGTCTTAAGGGCGGAGTGTTTCCGAAAAGGCGTCGAATGTCGAGCTCGGCATCCTTTGAAGATGGGTAGAGTGGTTTGGAGCCGTGAATGAGTGGTGGAGAACACTAAAGAATAGAAGCGTTCCCGAAAGAAGGGGAAATAACTTACAGAATCAGTGAGGGACAAGCAGAAAGACCGGAGGTGTGATCGGGTGTGTTGTTGACAAGCAACAGATTAAAGCCTCTAGGAAAGATGGTTTTACGCATAAATTGCTCCATATTTGAATAAATTATCGATTTTTTGCTACAGAATTCAGAGAGAAGGGATTTTTTGACCAAATGAAGATGCTGAAGTCTTTTATGATACCGTATGTTGATAGATAATGATTGCCAATGAAAAACTGACTTAATGGGAATGTTTACCAAAGTCGGCAGGAAAAAAATTGAATACTTTTTCCTCATTAGAAAATAAAATCCATAAATATTCTATTGAAACGGACATTTGCGTTAACGGTTCCCGCCACACTTAGAGGATAGAAACCACACATTGAGGATAACTAAAAATTATGCTACTGTAAGCCACTTAGAATTAGAATATTTTGGAATCTTGAGCCGTGGTAATTATACCTTTAAAACCTCAAAAGTATTTATTTTGAAAATTAAAAATCATATTTTAACTACGTATTTAAATTATTGTTATTTAATATTGAATGCATTTTTTTAACATAATAATGTTTACATAATCTGAACTAGTGAAATAGGATGATAGAAGATAAATATGATAAAAAAATAACGTTAAATTTATGCGCAAGAATATAATAGGAATTCGCAGTGAAGAGCAGTAATTTTAAATAATCCTAAGGAGCATGTTTGGCTGATTGTCTGCGCTGCGCTGCTAAGGATCAATCATATATCATGGGATAGGAGATTTTAAGATATCTTCTGGAATTAGGTAACTTATTTCACATTCCTAGATCAATGTAAATACAAAAGCAGATGAGATTGCTATTACGTCTTAATGGATACGTTATCATGAATAGGTGATTAGCCATTCTGTGGATCTCTTATTACATTTTAAGGTCCGAACGGAGGAGTGACTGTTGAGTCTGACCGGAAGCGATTACGCCGATGGCAAACAAGCGAATAACGGTCTTAGCAATTCCCTCCTTTCTTGTAGGCCAAACGAGAGAGGAAAAGATAGAGATGGAGGAGATGTGCGTATGGAAGAAAAAGATGGTTTCAGAACAAGAACAATCGCTCTTCTCAACCAGAAGTCGCTCTAACTGCTTCTTAATTTTTCCCCTGTTTAGCCGGATCCTTCAACGCTCCCTTCCGAAGTGCCAATTCGGAAACTATATTAGCGCTCAGTCAGTCTTTGTAAGAAATGTTTTCCAAAGTGGTTAGAATGTGAATTATGTTCAATAAATTTACCATTACGTTTGCTTTTAAAGCGTTTCTTTCATCGAGATGATAGGGCGATTTAAATGTCAATGCAAGTTCTAAAACCTAAATAACATACGCCTAGTCGTTTCTGGGATCCTTGACAATACATGAATATCTAAGTTTTAATGAAATATCTACCGGAGATGAATTTGGCGATTTAAATTTTTAGCGATAAAATCATGAAATAGGTGCAATAACTAACTTTTAATTAACACTGGAATGCTAAAATGTTTAACTGGCTTCGTAAGCTATTGCGCCTGTGTAAATAAAAATATACGGCTTTATTATCGATTTAACACGAATCTTCAAATGTTAATCACACCCTAGTTGCCCTAATTGGGGAAAGCAGCTTGCTGTGAAATGAAAACGCTCACAATGGCTTTCCTTGTTTGAAATGTCGTGTTCTTATGATTGACAAACGCACGTATACAAAGCTGCTTTAAATTCGAGAAGTCTCCCGGCATGTTTCTCCGCTTATTTCGGTGGAAAAATTAATACGACTCGAAGTTCTGCGGTAAATCTTCATGCACATTCACAATCTGCCTGAATACATTACAGTTCACGGATGAGTAAATGTCGAAAATAATTGTCGCTAAAAATAAACATTTTCAATACATGAGAGTTGAATTTATGTACCGAGAGGTATCTTTCGTTTGTAAAGAGGACTATTTTGAATTTCAATGGGCGGCACTTACTTGTTGCCGAGGAACTCAAAAGGTGAGACGAACGCGAGATAAAATGCAGGGTTATTCGAGATATCTAAATTTGGAATCTTAATTTAGGGAATTCATGAGATTCGATTTACTTAGGAGAAGGACCATAAGTGACGCCACTATGCTAAGTGAGGACTGCAAATGCCTTCAGTGGAATATTTATGAGGCAATTCATATCTTTATTGAGGTGGATTACCACGATGGATAACGTCATCAATACCGTTAAGATATAATATCAACAAGCTTCATTCCTGTTTAACGCATAAAATTTTTAAAAACATTTGCGCCAACATATAGATGCTGCCCTTCGGAGTGTGGCATGCAACATACAGCCCCTTCTCGATTATGGTGTCGTAATTGCAGAATTGTTTTGAAGCTGCTAGTCCTACCTTCTATTTACCTGATTACCCTCTCAGTAAATTATCGATGCATTCAGAAAGGTAGACCAATAATAATTGATACACATTTAGACAACTTGTTACCTGGGAATTATTTCCATCAAATTCAACATAAGGAACATAACTAAGACATAATATTAGCATAATTGTTTGATGTAATTCGTATAATCCAATTTTCAATTATAGATTTCTCTCGTAGTTTCATATCGTACGTGTGATCTCTTATAAATTCGGATATTAGGAAAACTGAATTGTATGTAATAGTTTGATTATCATATATAAACTCATTTACCTATATAGTAGGGCTAATTGCTTATTAACAACCACATCTTTCTCCTTTTTTCTATGCGAAAGAGACGGAACCGCAGAATTGCCATTCTTCTCGCGGTAGGGAAAAATCTCAAAACGCAGCATGTCTCGGCTACATTTGTTGTGACACAGCATCCTTTGCATGTCCTTTGCATCCATCCTCGCGTCGCTATAAAATGTTCTCAGAGGGGGATTATATTTATGAGAGTTGTCACGACACCTGTTACGGACTCGGAGCCTGGCAGACAGACAGACGGACAGATATATTGTTCGAGAGTCGTCCAAGTGCATTCGGGAGTGAGAGTGAGAGGGAAAAGAAAGCAAAGATGGCGAAGGAGAAATAGTAGGGGAGACGGGGCGTCATTAAAAGACCACGCTTCGACGAAAAGGTTAACTCTTCGTGGAATTTGAAGAATTCGAAGACAAGAGCTCTTGTAGCGACGGAACGATCATTTTCAGAAGACTTTTTTAACTGCCAAGGGTCTCTCTCACGTACTCTCAATTGTGAGGAAAAATAAAAGTTTTTCAACACAAGGACGACAAGCATCGCTTTTCAACGATTTGGTAGAGGAAATAAGGGGAAGTTATCTCAGTCTGCCATACCCTCAATATCTTCTTCCCAACCCTTTCTCCTCTGTTCCTTATGTTTCCTTCCAATCTTCCTCTCTATCATCTCATCGTTTGACAAAGTCGAATTTGAATGATTTACAATTTCTTTGCCGGGAGAGGGTCATAGTCAGAACTAAACACCAGAGATCTGGAAAACATAATCATTGTCCTACTTGACAATTCTTCGAAGTTAATTATCTTTCGCTGACTCTATAATTCTTTCCAACTGATATTATTTTCCTTTAAGCTCGTATTGTAAAATAACATTCTTCAATTGTGCTATTTTAAATGTAATCTTCATAGTTTTACTTAATCTTAAAGTTATCACGGGACGATTTTAAAATAATTAACCTTTAAGAATATGTTCGAATCCAGAAATCCCAGCAATGTGAGTTTGTTTTGTTAATCTTAAGTTCCGTTACCAAAAAACCTTTCCCTTTCTTCTATTTAAAGGTTTTTCTAAAATATTACAACATCGTACGGGCTTAGATTGCAGAGTAACCCACTCTGAGTTAACCGCGCAAATTAGTTAATAGATTTAAAGTATTTTTCTCTTATGACGTATATTTCCCATTAAATTCCCATTTTCCATTTAGGTATACGAGTTTAACAGTCTATCGTCTGACGAAACATCGGGAAAACAATACTATTCTTTCTTCAGAGAAATCATTCTTTACGTTGATTCTTATTTTTATAACCACAGAAAGCTGAAAATGCATCAAAGCAATATATACGGTGTAATTGTTTTTTTTTCTTTTGATTTGTTCCTCTTTTTCTATAACAGTAGTTTGACAGCTGAAAGGAAAATGGTTTTTCAATAACTTTCTGTTTTCAGACTCGGTATCTATCAACTCCGACTATAGACTGTTTTTTCCAGAATTCCAAGTCAAAGAAATGATGAAAAAACGATGATGATATAACCTATAAATGAAAATTTAACTCCTTAATTCAAAAGTTTCTAATACAAGCAGATTTAATAGGGTTCCATTCAGAAACTTTCAAATGCATTTAAATCCAATGCGAAGTGATGAAATTGCTGGTATTTATTAGTTCGTTTCTATTTTATTACTATTTATTACTATATAACATTTTAAATCGGAAAATACACCCGAAAGAATTTACAGAAGAACAATAAAAAACGCCAGATTTCATAGAATGATTTTTTTTGTATTCTTATTGCAAGGATCGATACCACTTTGCTACGGCAGGACCTGAACGAACAAACAAACAAAACCACTCCGGAAAACCATTAAAAATGATAAAATGCATCGTCTTTCAACTTTACGACGTTTTTTCCAAAGTAGCTGTTTGTATTTGTGAGTTAATACCAGTACTGGGTTTCCTTTTAACTAATTATAGACCTGAGGGAAAATATGCAGCTGATGCGTTGTATCCTGCAGATCAGAAATGTGCCTATGCAATTCCAGAAGGTGATTTATTTCGCTGAATATTTATAGAAAACAAAAGGAAGATTTAAAAAAATTGTTCTCATATACAGAGTTAAGTTCCTTGGAGGGAAGAAGTTTCGTAGCTAGGTAGCGATTGCTGAATAAATTCTAAAAATTACGTTAACAAAAGACGAAAAAGGCATATGCTTCTGTTAATTCGGTCACAATGAGCTTAAGTAACGAGAGATGCGAAAACAAATAGCTTGAAAAGCTTCTTCCCATCCAGGATAACATAAACAAAAATGAACTGATCCTTTGGTGTATACCACCCCTGTCATGCGCAAAGTGTGTAGAAGGATTTTAATTATTTGCAATTAAAATAAATGTGACTTTGAGATACGGCGGCATCTACTCCGAGAGGAACATTATTTCGAGGAAAATTTGGCGAATGAAGATCTCGTGACGCAGGACCATCTCGCGCGTGCATTTTCTCCACTGAAAAAAATCGCCTTTAATAGACGGATCATTCCTGTATCCGAGAGTGCTCGTGAAGGAATGTAATTTATCTTACACGGCAATATTCACCGCCGATTCAGACACCTCCACCTCTCTTGATGCGTCCATCCCGAATATCTCGTCTTAATCGCGAGAAATATTCCGCGGAGTTCGTAAACCAGGATTCTGAGGAATCGACCATCTTTCTCACCTCTTTCAACACTTGTTAATGAACCTCTCTCTTCTCTCACAAGTAGCGCTTACAATGGGGCGTGTGCAGGGAATCAATACCTGCCTTGAGAGAAACAATCCGCGCATCTAATTATTCGATTCAATTTATATAGCCGCGAGGGAGAAAGAGAGAGGTGTGAATTTTTTCAGTCAGACCTTGATCACTGATGTATGGATTCTGATCTCGTTTGTCATTACAGAAGAAAACTTGTGATTCGCGGGAATAACTATTAGAGAAGAAAGGAAAGTGAAGAATTTTATTGTATATTTACGTTCTCTTGGAGGAAAATCCTGTAAGCGTCAAGAGCTTCCATGATTGCTAATGATTAATGAGCGATGGCGATTTAAGAATGATTATCTTTTCGCTCGGTCGTGCGCTTAAAAAATAGAAAACGAGAACTTTTGCGCTCGTGTCTTAGGAATCTATTGCACGCTTCGCGGGATATTATGTAGCTGAAGACAACGGCGATCGTTAATCTTAGAAATGGAGAGTGTTTTTATTCGTCTCGTGCTGTGTTTGGAAAGATTTCCTCGGTGGAAAGTTAGAGCTATCGCCGCTCAAATGGGCGTTCGGTAAACTGATTCCCTTAATACATCTCTTGGATGATTTTTAACAGCTGTTTTCTTCAATGGACGATGAGCAAAGAAATGTTTCATTACCGTTACTGATTCATGGGATTTGTTTACCTTTCTTGAATGGAAACAATTGGAGTCTTGGCGAATCACAGAAAATCGTGGAATAGATTCTTAATAACACTATAAAAAAGAATGCCAGGACGTATTATCGCGGAAAATAATGCGAAAGGTTAATTCGTTTTCCCATTTCATTACTGTTTCATGAGTATTATGAATATGTAGTAAAAATTAACTTTTAATTTCTCCAAAATCTTTTTTGACGAATAAAATATCATCATGATCTATGCATTTAGATTTATAAGGGATAAACGTAATCTCTTTTAGTACTGTAATGTTGGAATTCATTAAAATCTCGAAACGTAAACAATGTCCTCTATTTGTGAGTTTCTTCAAGTTATTGCATACTTCATAAGTTAACTCTAATAATAGTTTAATTTCATAGAAAGAAAATGTTTTGCTAACATTCTAACTCAAATTAGATGCGATTTGTCTTAATTTTATTTCATTGAGCGATAACTATCTCTACAATCTCCCTTCGAAGGAACATGCCCTTCCTCACATGATAATCTTTTTCATTTTTCTTTCTTAGTTAGTATAGCCAACGGTTCATAACCAATTTCATTCTATACATTCTCACTCCAACGACTATCCATAATTCAGATTGACAATGATTTTTAATTCATACATATAAAATTGAATAAAGCCATAAGTTAATCTAACAAGTCGAACTAAAAAGTTCTATTGGCAACTGTCTACTTCGGTTTGGTTGTCATCCCACGTTTGCTACAAACGTCGCAGGAAATTCACTTATCGACTGCACCTAACTGCTGAATCATTTTCAATAACGCTACCTGAAACGTAGTTTGTATGGTCGACTGCAAATATCAATTAAAAGTCTTAATACCACGCACGTAGAGAAGAATCCGACCTTTGCACCTGAGTTTGCCAATGAATAGTCCTTAGAAGAGGCGCATGCACTCCGCTTCTCGGAATAACATTCTTGCAAATAAATCGTCCACTTAATGTTGAATTAAACACGGTGTATCAGCATGTCTTCATCGGAAAATTTATAACCTTCACGTCAAGCGTTCATTCAGAAATGATTGCTATCGAGTTGTTTGCTGACCTCTAATATACAATTTCTCATCATAAACTCTCATTACCATTGTCTTAATGAGGGCTGCGTTGTTTTCCTGCGGAAACAATTTCGTGAAATCTTTTATTAATGTTTGAGTATGTCACGAGAGTTTCATTACTGGAGAGCATCATGGACTAGTTAAAAACTTATACTTGATTTGTCATCTTAACCACGTAATTTCTCACCTAAATATTTCCACTTTTCGAATAATGAAACACATACGGATAGTCTATGACTATCACTCTAACAAGTTTGCTTACAGTAAAATTTGATTTTTTGTTTGTGCTTAAATTATATAACTGCCACGTAAGCGAAATATCAGAGCTAAATTTTTAAAATCTCTAATTTGTAGGACGCTTTCTGATAGGAAAGCATCAATTGTTCTAAGATAGCATTTCCAAACGAGTGTACGTTTTGGAATCCAGGTTTCCGAGAAATATTTTACTTAACAATTGTTTTTATTCATTCTTAACGGGAATGAAATAAGATATACAAATGTATTTTTTCTCCGAAAGTACACAAAAACATGATTTTAATGATAAATATTTAAATGGCTTTACTGGAGTTTGAAATCATAAAGAGAATAGAACTTTTAAAGTGACGCTTATCACTTAGTTTCCACTTGAAGTGAGAATATTTCATTCGAATAATAAACGCAAGAAAGAACTAAAGCAGGCTGAACTGTCAATAGTGCCTTGGTATCAGTTCTCAAGTTTGGCAATGAATTTTACGCTATTGGTCGCGAACTCTCTTAACTTTGTATACATGCACCATTTGAATTTCTTCTGTTGATCTACTTCTTCAATTCCCTACCTACGACTTCATTACATTTTTTATCTTGTAGCTACCATTGAGACGAGTAAATTTTTAATTTCTATTTTACGAGTAAGACTGAAATAAGGATTGGGGAAAGGTGACTGACTAAGCATAGAAGAGCCGTGCGGCTGAATCCCAAGGAATAACAGGTGAGAAAAATAGATTTTACTTAAAACAGATTGTTATTCCTATAAAGTCGAACATTAGAACAAAGAATTCCGATTATAGATTTTACGAAACTACGAAATACTACGAAAATACCGTGTAGCCGAGTACCAGCTTATCTGCATGGGAACACTCTAGGAACACTTCTATCTCATGTATCAGGAGATGAACGCGTGTTGAATGGATCTCCGACTCCTCTTGCAAGTACGTGTTTATCAATAAGGAAATCTCTAGTGGAGATTACAACGCGCGATGGGAGCGATCCTAACCGCGAAAAAATCGCCTTCCGTTTTCCACCTCGAAATTTCGAAAGGAGCGAGCGGGAAGGGAGACTTGGAGCCCATCCGGGAAGCGGCCACGTTTCGCCTCTGACGTAAGAAACAGAGAGAGGGCATCTCGCTTGGAAGATATTCAAACACGTGTGTTTGTGTACTGCCTTCCCAGAGACCCGAACGAGGCAAAACCCGACTCGGGACGCAGTGCGAAATTATTGCACGAACTCCAAGACGCTGCTAATTAAATTAACATCAAAATGGCTTCTCTCGGAAGAGAGAAAATCTCCCCTCCGCAATTATAGCGGACGATCTTTTTACCTCTCTCTATCTATCTAAACCCCTTTCGATTTTCTTCCTCTCGGAGTCTTTCACACTACACCAATCTGCTCAGAGAATGAAGGGGCCTTTTTTTTAAAAGAAAAAAGGCGAGAGGATGGAGAAGATGAGAGCCTCTCACTCCATCTCCACCAAACCCTTTCCATCCCTCCCGCTGCGGCCTCGCCCACGGAAGGCCCATCAATCAGAAGTCCATCTCTTCACGTCCTGAAGATGCGCCGCTAGCAAGCGGGCAGATGTCGGAGGGAAGGGAAGAAGACTGGGTATGGGAAAGGAAAGCGGGAGGATAAAATAGGGTTGCCAACTCTCCCGGATTTGCCTGGAATCTTCCGGAACGGGATTGGGTTCCCTAATCCTCTCCTATACCCTAAAATGAACTGCATAGTCCCTTTCTCTAGCCATGTAGTACTTATTAAACAATCAGAGCAATCTGATATATTGAAGTATGAAAGGATAATTCATAACTAACGGAAAGAAAACAAGACGCGGTTTTTAAGGATGTAAATGATTAAAAAATTCAAGAAAAGTTCCTCTAAAAAGTCTTCCAGCCATACTCCGTACTTTACACAAATTTTGGAAAAAATCACTACAGGAGCTTATTCAGCAAAGAGAGTATTGATGGAAAAAGAATCGCAGTAAGAAAGATATACTTGTAAAGGCGATTTTGAAGAAAAATAGTATCTTCGTCGATCTAAACACAATTTATCATTGAGATCCAACTTCTCCAGTCTCTCATCAGGAATTGAAGATTTATTTTGGAGGAGATTTACTCGCAGTCATAACATCCATTATCCGAACTCATTTTTTATCGGATGCGAAAAATCAGTTCTAACTTTAATAGAAATTCCCCTATGAGTCACTTTTCGCTGGAAATTGGGCAAAATTTTTCCGAAATCTTCTCTCTGGATCATCAGCTAACGAACCCCAAAATTATCCGAAATCGACTCTTCATAAGTTGGCAATCCTAGGATAAAAACCTTCTCTAAAAATCTCCATCGCCTCTACGCCCACGTCCCCCACCTCACCTACGACCACCTCCCTCATCCCAAACCCCTACTCTTAACCACCACCCGGTTTCCCTCTCCCTCCGGAGCCATCTCCCCAACCGGTTTCCGATCAGACATGCGTTCTTCTCCTCCTCCCACGTCAAGCACCTGTGCTTTCCCCGTCTCATTACTCCACCGATCTGCGGAGAATCTAAGAGAGAAGGCTCCCACCATTCTACCCCTCTCCCACGCACCTCTCTCTCTCCAGATACAATCTCCGCCCGAGGATACTGCCGCGCCTTCGGTGCCTCCGCCGTTGCTGCTTCTACTGCTCCTGCTGCCTCCAGTTAGGCCGCCGCCCCCTCTTCTGCTGGGGCCCTCGGGCCTCCCCTACCTGCCTTGATAACCCCCTTCCACGCCTCTACACGTTCCATCGCCCTGGGGAAATTGCCACCGTTCCACACTCTACAGACTCCACCTCTCCCTCGCCTTTCTCTCGTTCTGTGTGTACCTTCTCTATCTTTGTTTCCGTCTCTAGCTTGCGGCCGAATGCTAGCAAACCGCTCCTCGAAATATGATGCTGACTGAATCTTCGAGATCAATCAGTCGCAGGTTGAATTAGGACGGGATTTAAGCTGTAAGATCATTTAAATTTGAATTATATGTTACGATGACGTATCAAGTTATCCATGTTAAGTCTGAATATTCAAATGTATATGCTCCACTTTTATCTTCTGAATTACTTTCTGTACATATATCAATTGTGTTGGCTAATTCTGATTAAGTTTAATTGTCCAACAGAGTCAAATCGATGAATCTCATCGCATCTATCACAAAATCCAACGGCATTTTTCGACATTTTTAATGCGGAACTCTCAACCACCTTTACCTAACGTGTCCACCGGAAATATAGTGCTACTGAACGGCTTCTCTTTCTTTCGTAATTTGTTTTTACCAAGTAAATTTGAAAGTATCTAAGTTATGGTTATACGAACATAACGTTACATACAATTGCATGCGTCCGTTTCTATCTCTCCACAGCTCCAGAGAACAATATATTATCATAGACATTAATTATACCATAGATATTATCCTTTCAGAATAATTTATTTCAGAGCGGAATTAAATGGAGAAGTATCACAAAGATAAGGTAAAACAGTGACTTACAAAAAATGTTTTCTTAATAACGAGCAATGGTAAATGGGTAGTGCATTAGAGTCTGAATACATCTATGATAATCACAGCGACGGATTCCGATAAACAAGCTATTTCACAGGGAAAATATGGTAAAACTCCACACCTCTGACGGCATATAATAACGCGGTATCTTCCGAAATAAAGTTCTTTATCGACAGAGATCAGAAGCGAGGCTGAGCCGGTTTCTTAGATATATCCACCCTTTCGTTATTCTTGCTTCTTTATGTTTATTTATAGGTCCATGCGCGATTACTTGAGATTCAGAGGATACTGAATCAAGATCAGGATGTATAAAATTCTTATCAGGGGTTCGACTCAATTTACTTCAGTAATAGCGTAGTGGTGAACGGTTCGAATTAAATTTGTGGTACCGTCTTAGAGATAGCTACTGCGCCAGAATGACGAGTATGATGAGTATTTTGGATTGTAGCTCCTTGCTATACGATATTATCTCAGGGTAATGAAATATACTTCTTTCGCATTAATCCGTTACATTTAATTGCCAATATTCTTCTCGAGTAGTATCAATACCTCCATTTGTATTCCTTTCCATGCTGGAAGTCTATACCTTGCTGCATCTTTATCTTGTGCTATCTAGTTACCGCGTGTGAGAAAGAAACATTCTTGGAAGCTGATGAAGCGGTTTAGCGTCTGGACGACTTGTATCATCATTTCTAAATCAACGGATTTCCAAATTAAAAGAGATTCGTCTTCGTGAAAGAGCGGTTAAAGCGGCAGTATCCTGATTCTTCGGTCATGATTTTCGAATATTTCGGAATGATTCATGCTTTCGATAATTGTTATAATGTTCGAACGCACGCTCTAAAGAACTCGTTTGTGAAGGACTGTAAAATACGTGAAATGAGCAGCCGAATGCGTGGTCCGAGTCGCAGCAGAAGGAGGTCGTTAATTCTAAAAGTTTTCGATACAGATTCGGGTTCTCGCTCCGAACCGCTTTCTCTTATAAGAGCGAGCTTCCTATATCATATCATGACTTTTGCCCTTTCCCATTTCCAGCTCACTTTCGCTACACCTTCGAATTTTCCTCTCCTTCCTCCCATGTTTTCTTTCCCCCTTCACATTTCCTTTACTCTAAATTCGTCTGTCATTCCCTCCCTAACTTTATCCCCTTTTCGCTTTTTGACCTCTTTCGCTATACTCCACACGTATTCTTTCCAAAATTTCCGGTTCTCTCCTTCTCTCTCCAATTTTGACCGCTAGAGGGATTCCCATGTCTTCGTGACGTTTTTGACCGTTGGTTTTCTTGCCTTCGATAAAAAACTCGCCAAAGGCCTCGTAATTTTTTATCTTTAGTTCCTCCAAAACAATGTGACGTCAGATGCTACCTACATTTCCGATCGTGGAAAACGTGGGTCTTAATGTCTCCATAACCTTCGTGTTCCTCCTATCCCATAACAAATGTAATATCTCATTTTTATGAATTTAATAGTTGTATTCTAAATCTCATCAGATATTCTGAGAGTCTTTCGGGATATAGAATCCATCGCCGACTCCCATTCCGTGGTTTTATTTGAATTTTATTAGATACTAAAAGTCAGCTTAATACTTATACTAGATTTTCGTGAGGTTTACGATAGGTTAATTAGCGGTTGATAGATTTCAAAATGCATTCTACAAAATGTCAGGTACAATTTACAAATGAGGTTATCGCATCGACGCATATATTTTACGAAACCGCTATGTTCAAATTCATTTTTTTTTCCTTCTACTTAAAAGAAACACTAAGATGAAAGATATCAAAACGGAATCATTGCTCGATAATGTTTATGAAACTGGCCCAAAAAGTCTCACCTGATAGATAATACATTATTTATAGGTAGTTTTCATATATCAAAACAAGATAACAAGAAATCAAATTTTAAAATATTCAACTATTCTTGAGTTGTGAAACTTTACTGTCTTCTTTATGGTTATAGTATGGTATAAGTAGCTATAAAGTACAGGAGATGTTGGTGCGAACTTTGTACGAAAAGATCGTCACTTGAATGTAGCTGCTAATCGAAAATGAAGTCGGTAATTCGACAGGAGATTCAAGAAAAGATGAAACCCAGTTTCTTTAGAGAACACCGAAGTGGTTCTCGAGAAGAACCAACACGTAAATAGTCACACATTCACATATTCAGTACTGTCATAATTTGATCAGATTGCACTCATACTCATTAGCTTCCTCAGAATTTTCAATACTCCATAATAAGCAATAAATTAACATATTTTTAGTTACCTTAAAATTTCTTAAATTTTTATTATTCATTCTTTCCTTTTAAATTATACAGAATAATGTACGAGCTAGAGAGGAAATTCAACGGAGAGTTTACATAAAGTCACCCTGTAAAACCATTCGGATATTTCTTCCTAGTTTATTGGTGTTTCTAAAATGTTATCAAGAATCCTATTTAATCTTTTGCATTCTATTCAGTCCTTAAAAACGTCTGCTGCTTTTTCTAAAGTCCTTTCAAACTGCAACTAACTCAACCATCAGTGGAAACTTCTATTCTTCTTCCAGATTATCACAATATCTAACCAGATAGCATCGAGATATTCACCGCGCAAATAGTTTTAACTCCTTGCTCCATTCGTTCTACGAATAAGTAGCCGTCTCTTTTATTGATAGTCGACGTAGGTATTTATTCCTTTCTCCGTTTCTCACCATGTTGAGCGATACTCATGGCCAAGACTCCGTCTGCTGTACTTGGAGCCCCGAGGCGGCATTAAATACTTGCACGCAAAAGCGGAAATTTCTTTCTCTCCCATTCGACTATGGGAGGAATACCTTAGCGTTTAATAACACTCTCGCTGCGAGTCCTGTCTTCGGAAATATTCGTATATCATTAATATAAATAATTTCATCCTAATCAAATGTGACTTTCATATATTTTTCTTAATTAGATAAGCGATACAAAAAGGGTTGAATTCACGAATATTTTTGAACAGATGATCGTCTATAAATAAATTGCATAAGGCAGATACTTAGAAAAAATTTACGAGGTTAGCGTGGAGAAATGTGTTTTTTCTGCTGGAAAATATATTGGTTCTTAAAACGTAGTATATCATCATTTTCTGTTATCGACGACTGCGGTGTGAATAAAAATGAAATATAATTCTAAACTTCATTTTCAGAAGTTGACTGATAAACATGCACTCCAATCTCTATTTCCACCATTCATTGAAAAATGTATAGACGTTTCAGACTTTTTATAATATTAATTTAGAGAATTTTTGTAATATTAATTAATAACGCAATTAAAGTAAATTATGGAAAAGACAAATAACATGCAACCAAACTCCTCATGGTGTTATCTTTGCAATTAGACACTGCTTTACGAATACTGAAGAACTTATAAGAACTGAATAGATCAGCTCGTTTATTCAAGCATAATTTCAGAAAGTATAAAAGTACAATTTATTTGTTCCATGGAATTCATACGTAAACAGTAGCTCTGATAAACATGCTGCGAACTAGATATCTATTGTTTGACTGAAGTAAAGAGCACAGGAATAAACGGAATACACGACGGGAAACCTCATCACATTATGTGCGACACCATCAAATCATAGGCCGTTGAGATTCAATCTCTTTCCCTTCTCGTTATGAATGATGTTTTCCGTGGAGAACACAGCGATGCGTTTTGTAAACTATAACACAGAAGTAGCGAAATCTAATTTGCGACAAGCAATATGGCGGCCCCGCGTGATCTATCTGTCGAAGACTGTTGGGAGGTGTTCCCGCAAGGGATAGTCGAACGATAGGTAATTAGCAGAACCTGGAGAATTCGTAGTCACAGCCTCCGGCACATCTTTCCCCCAGCAATCATCGTCACTCCCACTTCCTTTCCGTATCCCACCAATTGGAACTTCCTCACGTTATTCTTAACATCGAGGCCAACGACTTTTTTTGCATGTTCTTTGCCAAGAGCAGCTGCACTAAAACAATGAGCGAACATTACTGGTGGGTTATTTTATGCATAGCCGAGTGGGCGATTTGTCTGAAGATTTTAGTGCCTTACGCCGCTATGCATTTAGGCATCTTTTATTACTTCAGGGATCTGAAGGATGAAACCATACAGCAATTAAGACAAATTCGTTATCAATGGAAGAAATTTATGTTGTCTTCACTTGAAGACAATTGTGAAAATTCTGACATTTACTTCATTCCCTAATCAAAACCACAAAAAAAGCTTTCTAAAAATACCTTTATAATCGCCATCGTATAATAAGAGAACTGTTGGTCTCGTATATAACTTCTTATCACATATCATTTACACCTGATTAGAATCGAAGACATTAAGGCAGCATTCAAGGGTTGTGTGGTTTAGCATCTATAATGGTAATAAACGATGAGATTGGAAACGACGATAAACATCTATGGCCCTAACGGGATTCGGACCCCTGACCTCCGCTGTATTAGGCAATGATGCTAGCCAACTATTATACTGCCGAGAACACGCAACACCTATAGAAGAATTGCATCATGAATAAATAAAGGGAAATCAAGACCGTGATAAAGTTTAGGGGAATTGAATTCCACCTGATGAAATCGACAGTTCCAACATCTATGGGTACAGTTATGGGTAGTCGTTGATCCTTCTTGCTTGCTGATAGAAATCTGAAAACGTATGCATTAAAAATTTAAAAGCAGACAGAATAGATCACTTTAAAAGGAGTAACGCTTCAATTATCAGCTTTGGCTAAAGTTATGGTTTAATCAGCTTAGGTGATAAAGGCATCATCACAAGGAAATTATCAGTTTTCATCGCCTTTTCTATTTTTCCTTTCATATAAATACTAAAAAAATATATCTATAGAAAATATAATTTTAAAAGTTATGCTAAACTAAAGATCCCACTTTTGACCGCGTCTCCCCGTCTCGAAGAAAAAGAAATCTAATTACCCCGTCATCTCTACTTTAGTATCTATACATCCCTAATTAAGCCCTCTACTTGCACCCGGATGCCGCCGGCGGAAAAACTGGCATAAAATATAAGTTTCGCCAAATGGAGGAAAAACTCGAGACCATCCTCCGTTTTTAAAGCGAAGGAGAAATAACGGAAGATTCAATAAATTTCGCATTTTACGTAAAGAGGAGAGAAGCGCTTCCAATTAAAATATCTTGCTCTCGGACTGCCGCCATCTCGTAGGCGTTGGCGTTTTTGTTTTATAAAATGAAATTTTATATCGAGATGCCCCAAAGGAGATACATTTCCAGGCTACTTCATCCCTCTCCTGTTGCCTTCCCACCCCCACATGGAATGCGAATTAAATTCTCATCCAGGGGAACTGGTTCGCATTTAAGATGGCGATGGTGATTGCGAGACGGAGGAAAGTGTAAGGCGGAGGAGAAAATGTATGGAAGAAGATGCTCTGCCAATCGACGAGGAGCCCATTCAGAGGGATTTCAACTCCATGCAGATTTTCATAAAATGGAAAAATGTGCACTAGTAAGCAGGGAATTTGATATATACTCTCTCGAAGGCGCAATGAAGGCCCATGACAAGCTAGGCCGTCTAAATGCACGGACACTCTTCAGTACTTCCAAGGATTCCTATTTTCATGGGGAACTTCATCTCTTACAATGTATTGACAGCATTAGGTTTTAGTGTTTACTGTTTGATTTTATTGAAATAATTTAAACTATAAATTCTATGGACTTTCATACTTTAATCGCTGATATTGGAAACGTCATTTTTCTTTCATGCAGTTGACATCTACTCATAACCGTAATTGCAAGCCTAAAATGAAATCATCCTGACAGGTATATTGGGAAATAAAATTTTTACCTACAGTTATTGAAATGCTGCATCAAAAATTACGATCCCGTCTCAGATCTTTAGAGTACATCGTTCTAAGAATAGCCTCTTTCAAACAATTCCAGGAAAGCTAGTAAGTCGGCAAGGGAAAAATTCGTCCTATATCTCCCTCATCTCACTCACACCGACGATAAACCCGAGAAGGCGGAAAGGAGAATTTTTCGTAATCACAACTAAAACATCGCTCCCACTTGACTCCGCAGTTCTCTGTAACAGGCGTATTAAATTATGCACATCTCCGAAGATGTAAGGAGCCGATGCAATTTTCGCCCGAGAGGCAGGGGTAAAATAGCGAGCATCTTAGATAGGGAGTTTCAGCCGTATCTTCAACTATCTTGTACCTAACAGACATTGCATATTGCTGGAGGAATCACCATATCGATATTTAATTCACCGCGGGATCGTGCCCCCGATTACAGCCGTCAGAAAACCCGTCGTCTCGTCGCTTGAGAATTCGATCAAAATGTTCGATACGATATGGATGACGAGCGAGTCGAATTTAATTGAAATTAAAACGCGCGCCGGCTCCTCCATTATTTTTTATCGATATCCCCTCGCAGGTAAATCAATAGAGTTGGAGGGTTTATGACATCCTCTTCAATTTACCACTTCCTGCACCGAGCTTCCTTAATGCATAAAAATGACGTAACGGTTGCCGCTCTTGCTGCGCTTAAATCGATCCCTTCTTTCAATGGCGGCCAACTTGGCTTTTCATTTAACGCCCGCGAGTAAACACTGCCCTAACATCGTCTCTCATTACGAGTATCCTTCATGCGCCGCCAACTCCTCTTTTTATGGGATTCTATGAGGTTAACTAAGCCGTCGGCAAGTTTTGTTTGTATACCTTATCCTCATTAATCCCCTCTCTCCGCCAACGGTTTTCTTTTGTTCGCGGAGTGGTTTTACGATCGGGTCGCGACCTCCGTTCCGCGCCCAGAAACAAAAGACGGCGTGAGGGAGCTTGAACGACCGGCCGATTGATTATACAAGACTTGTGCGGATTCCTGTGTCGGATTAGGGCTCATGGCGATCGCTTAAGAGGTGATCATCGGGTTCGAGGAGAGACCTTGGAGGAACGGGTGAAGGATTGGTTGTCGAACGTGCGGATTGGAGTCATCGACAAGGAGATGCCACTTCTCACTTCCGCTTACAGATGAAAAACCCAAATACGGAAGAATTCCTTCTCGTCTCTGAATGTGTAGATGCGCACCTGCGTCGCCGAAGGAATTAACAAATATTTATATTTCTTCAATCATAATCACGCATGTTAGGCCTGGCAAACTGGTAATTGAGATGCTTTTACAAGTCCCGATGATTTTAATTGCATAGAACTACAGTTTTATAATAAGAGCATGAGAGTGACCGTGTGTTAAGTAAATATGGCAAACGCACAAATTTCAAGGCGAAGGCTAAAAAGAGTTCTAACTTTGAGACGAACCTTTCCTTAAGAAGAAATCCCTAAATCCAAAATCCAAGTCGACTATAGTCGAATAATTTTCACTTTTAACTTGAAATCCTCTCGTGTGAGTTGTACACCAATAAGATCTTTGGTATCTAGTGTAATATTTGATGTACTTATCATTATGATTTTGTGAACTTAGTCAATTTTTTTACGTTCTGAAGTTTTCAGTACAAATAACCAACCCTTGCTCTTCTTACAGATTCAAGATTCAGATACAAAAGCAACGTCGATGGTAATTACTAATTTAAACCAATAAGAACGATTGATAGAGCACAATAATTAGATTCTTTTAAAATTTCTTTCGGAGAGAATCTTGTAAGAAGAGGAAGAAAACTTCGTAATTTTTCCACACGTGTGAAAAAATTACGAAGTTTTGTTTCTCTTCTGTGATAGCTTTTCACTAAGTAACGCCTAAACACATGGGTTTTTTTAAAGTCCCTTGTAAGCCTAAAAGCAAGAGATTTACAATCAGTTTTGCCAGTGTATCATTCTAACTTAATTTCTATTATCGAAGAAAAATTATTTTAACCCATTATACTTAGATAAACAATTTTATATTATGTAAAGATATTGAAGAGTTTAAAACCTTTCAAATTAAGCTAACTTGGGAGCAAAGGTATCAATATGCAATCGGAAACAATTTTTGTCACCAATTCATGAAACTCAATCTCAGATTTTTATTCCTATCTCAAAAAACTGAGGAATTATTTGTATTTTATTTTTTAATAACTTTTTAACAGAGTTTAAACTTGCAATCAATTGAAAATAGGAACTCCAATAGTTCCAGAAATTTTAATATCACTGAAACTTGTATCTTTCTGGAACACCTTTGAAACTTGATCGAATGAAAACATCTTTCTGTAAGAGGTTTAAGTGGCTTTTCGCAAACTGATACAATTTTCATATCGGCCTTCGATCACTTTGGCGAAGGATAAAGTAGAATTATCGCGTTTATTATAGGCGTGTCAGCAATGAAAGCCTTTACATTCTATCTCCAAAGCCTCCTGGGGCGGATTTTGATGCAAAGACATTTGTAAGCGGATTCAGTTACGCTATCAACCGGATTAAGGGAGCTAGTACAAATTTATTCTCGACTCCACTTCGCATCTCTTCAAAACACCCGTTTTTAAAAACATTTTCACTTCAATGGACCGCAAACGTAAATTTTTACGCATTGTAACTTCAATTCCACCGGAGGCTGTTGAATATTTCGTTTTTTTATGGAGTCACATTCTATAAATAGAGGAAGAAACGAAGAGAGCAAATTAAGGAAGTGAAAGAAGAGGTGAAATATTTCATCATTTTCACATCAGCCTTTTGAGATTCTTTGCTAAACAGCTGCAAGAGGTAGAAGACGGTGGTAATTCTCCCACACATTTCTTTTTTCTCTCGCTACTTTTCTTGGTTCCAATGAGGCGTTAGTTCTTTCTCTTTACTTCTGCCCCGTGGAAAGAGCAATTCACGAGGTGTTCTGCGCGATTCAGGATAAGTTCCGCCAATTTTAAATGCGGGAGTGGAATTGCCTCAAAAGATTCTGCCGAGGCTCATTAACGACTCTAACTGTTCTCCAATTTCTCCTCTTAACTTTTCTTCTTCCCTTCTTGTCATCAGAATCAAAGATTACCAACCTAAGAGCTTCATAATATATGAAAGAGCCGTAGATCAGCCAATGACGGTTTAGCATTTAGAAGGAATTGAGATGAACTAAAATCCTAAACACTAAATTTTATCGTCGAACAAGAATGGGAGATATTGAACTTGGAAGAGATAAATCTGAATAATTGCTGTGAAATATTTGAATTCCCTGAAGTATGGGAGTTAACAGACGTTTATAAGAAACGTTGGATTTACATAACATATATTTTGTCTAAAAAAGTTCATAAACTTTCACTTTTGTCCATCGTTTTCAAGATGGTGTATTTTATGTTATTTGGCGTAATTTTTCAAGGTCGAAACCTCCTAAACACATCTTCGATCTTATAGCTTACTCACTAACCGTTATGAAATATATTCTAAAGCAATTCAAGACTAGCACAAGAATGTAGCGCGGTTATCGAATACTAGAAGTAGTCAATCTTAAAAGTAGTTAGACGTTTAAATCACTTTGTACGTCGGATCTCACCGGGAATCGAACCCGTGACCGCTTTTACCAAAGATGAACGCGTTACCAAATTGGCTATCCATTTGGGACCTTTGCCGAACACTTCTGAAGTTAATTCACATTGAAGATTCGCCTTCTATTGTCTTGATTTTTCTTTTTCCCGATAAACAACGCACCTTTTTCTTGCTCAGATCGTAGAACTATTATCTTTATGGAAACGAAAAGCTGCAAGATGCCTTTAAAATTTCTGCGCAATTCGTTCTTATTCATCTAGCGATTTCATCGAAATGTTATAGGACATATAAAATGCAACTTTAAAACCTCTAGAATAGAAGATAGAAACTGTATCTCATGATAAAATACTGATTTACAGTCGGATATAACACGCTTGAAACAATGTCATTAGCCGCTATACATCACAGGAACATCCATGAGCAAGGATAGGACTATTCTGTACGAGATGATTCTAGGTTCATGAAGAGACGGGTGGATTATTCTTTGACAAATTAGCTGTAATTAAATACATGAAGTGGTGATGGCTGCAATGAATCTACGTTCCCTCTCGACAGATTAATTGGACTCCGCAACTGAGAGGTTAAATTATTTCATTCAAGCACAAGAATTATTATAGCGCAATCCGAATGCGAATGCGTTACTCCTACCATTTAAATGTGAGCTTAATGACGAAGTAATTAAAATCCTCAAATAGGAATCGATATTTTTTTGGGAGGAGATTTTAACCTACCGAATCGCTGTTTAATCAACTGACAATGTTAAAAAACATTATACCAATAGTATTATATAAATATATAATGGTACCAAAGAAGTAATTATTATAGTGTAAAGATTATAAAACCAGCTCGGTAAGAGGTATTCCTGGATTTAAATCCCGGTCATGTCGCTATTTTTCACATCTTTTCTCCTTGGGTTTCCATCCGCATGGTTATTCTTGTCAAGTTTAACACATTTCTCTCACGCATGTTAATAATTGAAACACCTTAATCAGCGTCTGAATTTCATAAGCAAGTTTTGCGTACATTCCCTCAGAAACGCAAATGTAAGATACGATAACTAAATAAAATTATTTTCTCCGGTGTCTCACGTCGTAAAGGTGATTAATTTAAACTTAAAAAAATCAACCAAGGCCGTTTCAAAGATAAGGAAATGACTTAAGGTATCTCAAAATGAGGTAACTTCCAGAGAAAATTCTCAGAGTGAGCTAGAACAAAATCCCGCAGTACATAGGAAAACAATTCACAAGAATCGAGTAGATGAACGGCGATAACGTACAAAACAAACCTTTCCTTTTTTCACGCATAATTTCCATGAGAAACGGAACTTTTTTCAATTAAATGTGTATCTTCCATTGTGCTAAAAAGCACTGAGTGAATTAAGGAATTGCAAATGTAAAGATGGAGGTCCTTAAATAGGAATTAATGATATAACAAACTAAATTTTTCCGTTATTTTATTTTCATTGACATGTATTTTTATCGTCATCATCTGAATATCCGAAGAATAAGCTTTGGACAAATTTTAAAGAATTTTACATTTCAGTGGAACTGACTAAAATGAAAGCTATTTATTGTTCTTCATCGAAGAATTAATTCTAAATTAACGCAAGAGAACATAAACCTGTTTATGTGTTTGTGTGTGTGAACCTGTTCACAAACATATGGCAAACCCCAGCTTTTTCAATTTTACCTTTTGTGATATATTTTTTGGGAAGATCTGAACACCACGAACCCAATTGGGAAAATAAAACTTAACATTAGTCTACATAGAATACGAAAATTACGAGTCTTTATATTCCGATCAAGTAACATTTACATTATTCATGAATGCCCTTCCGAGCCACATATTTTGCCCAATCGCTCACCCAGCTGAAGCTATTTTCCAAAATGAATATCAAGTATTTATTTGATTTTGTTCCATTAAAATGGCTAAATGTAAGGATCATCCCTGTCATACACCAAAAGGCGGCTTGCAGGCTAATAATATAGATGTAGGAGTAGATGTAAGAAGATATATAAACAAGCCGTTTATTACTCAGATTGGTTTAAACAGATTTATCTGCGGAATGGAACGTTTGACTACTAAGTACTCTCATCTTTGACGCATATAAACTTCCATCAGGTCGCTGCCCAATTCTTTAAGCCGAAGTGCCAAACTGAAAATATCCTCAACAACAGATTCCAGCACATTTCTCTGAAATCAGGCGACCCTTACGTTAGAGGAATCAATCCACAGCTATACATACGTAGATTTTTCATACCAACAAACATATAAATGCAAGCAAATATCTAAATAAATCGCAGGCACTATACAAACAGAATACCAATATATTCAGAATACAAGTAGAATAAAAGAGCAATTTTATTGGTCGACTAATAAGTTAGATTGTACGATGTGTTATATCTCTTTTATCCAATAGCTAGAAATAGAGAGCCACCAAAATAGTGACAGATCGTTACGCACACTGAATATTCATGGTATATAATCCTTAACTATCCTCATAGACGCAATTTCTATGTCTTGTATAGTAATTATCATTCTTGAAATAAAAATCTACATTTATAATTTCCTATCTGTTTTCTCTAACAATGTTTACTGTTTGAACATTAATGATTTAATTTTACCAGGAGAGTAAGATTAGGATTACAGCATCGATCTCAGCGGTCCATTTAATGGATATGAGGCGAAGACAGGCTATCATCTTACCATTGTATTAATCTGGGGAAAGAACTTTCAACCTTTAATGTGCTGAAAGTAATGAGTTTGCTTCATCAGATTTCTTAAGGCGCAATTGTATTAGACCCTAAGATTTCGCCAACCAAATTAACTTCCCTCGGCAATGAGGAGAGCGGGAAGATTCGGGAATGAGGCCACAAAGGCGAAGGAAACGGTGTAAACCGTAGCTAATGAAGAATAGGCGTGCGAAAGGATGAAGGAAACCGACGATAAGAGTAGCGAGATAAGAAAATCAAGAGGAAGAACGATTCGAAAGCGTCAGCGGGAAAAGTTTATTTACCAGCGAATAGGAGAGAATTGCAATTAAGTCTCTGTTTTGGGCAGTGGCTCCTTTATCCAGATAAAGATAAATGATAATTTTTTTAATGATCGAGGATGGAGGGAAAAACAACGGAGTTCTAACATAGCAGGGAGGGCCCCCGGCTGATTGTAAAAATTCGCCACGGCGAATTTAAACGACGCGAGGGTATCTTTCTATGTCGTTTTATTTCCCGCGGAAGTTAAAAGGGCGAGTAATTTGCGACAGTAAATGGAGCCATTTTAATTAAAGCGGCATAAATTGGCGCTAATGAACGAAAAAATTATTTGCAAAAATGCGCCTCGGACGGATGAGGAGATAGCGGGGAGGTATGATGGATCGGTTTGTCGTGAGAAAATCCTATTTGGGAAAAGGGGAGGAGCGGCGATTTTTTGGAGAGGAGTATAGGGGGAGTGGGGGATTCGGGAGAGGGGATCGCGGATGCCAGATGTGGAGGAAGCGGCCGAACAGATAGAGCCCCTATCGAACGTTAGATCGACACACTCGTACGTATTTTAGTAATTGGATTTTTCTCCATCGTTTTCCTTCGCAGCATTAATGTTGAAATTACTTCCTAGTTCTATCATTTTCGATGTTGGCAATTTTTCACATCGGTGTACAGCAGAAATCGCGATCCAGATAAAGTGCCGCGTAATAAACAACTGTCGCTATTTGTAGAGACAAATGCGCAGATGCCGTCGTCTTGATTAATTTACTTTTCGCAACAATGAGGGATTAATTTGATAGCGATGCCCAATTTTCCAGCCATCATGTAAGACTCGCTGATTGTGTGATAACTACATTGAGTGCTTCCCATGTGAAAACGATTCTTTTAAAAGTTCACTTAAACTTACGGAAACACCGAGTTTACGGAAGCATCAAGTGACGAAATCATGGCTTCTTTACTAATTCTCAGTATAAGTAGATTTTATATTATATTTCTTTGTGCTATAGCAAATTTTGAATACTGTGAGCACAAGCGTAATCGCTCAACGGGATTCAATGTAAATTTCAAGAAGTGTATTGATACAGTTGCGAGAGGTTTTATCGTCTATTAATGGAAATCTCTATTTTTGGTCATTATTTTCAAAATGATAAAATTCTAAATTAATTTCAAAGTTCGGTCTTTTTAATTTCATTGAAATAAATTTGAGACCTATCGAATACCTATGAGAAAAGGAGCCGGATGTTCTACAAACATGCAAAATATAAGATGTAATTGTAATTCATTTTAGTGTATTATTCTTAGGAAAATGGGTAAGGGTGACTTTGTCGCAAGATGGTGCGCACCCAGGAAAAATCCCAAGGAAGAATGGACTTGAAAAAAATCTGACGGGACCGGGAATCAAACCCGGGTCTCCCACTTGTTCTGCCGGGATAGCTCAACGGACAGAGCACCCGACCGGCAATTGGGAGACCCGGGTTCGATTCCCGGTCCCGTCAGACTTTTTTCAAGTCCATTCTTCCTTGGGATGTATTATTCTTTCCAACTTGAAGCTCCCCGATAAAAAAATCTTTGAATTTGATAAAAAGATATTGCTAAGTTTTCTAGAGTGATATGGGAATTTATTTCTTTATTTTTGCGATAACGATGGAGAAATATACGAGGTCAATGTACGGCAAGTAAAAGAAATTAAATTAGGATAGAGTGAAAAAGTA
The DNA here is from genome assembly GCA_000376725.2 of Ladona fulva. Classification (NCBI taxonomy): domain Eukaryota; kingdom Metazoa; phylum Arthropoda; class Insecta; order Odonata; family Libellulidae; genus Ladona; species Ladona fulva. The sequence continues at coordinate 964,339 of KZ308318.1, forward strand.
CTCTAGTCCTCGGTCTAGTCTAGGCAAAATGCCACCAAGAGAGTTTAAAAACGATAGCGACAGGTGGAATTGGAAATATCACGGGTAATAACTCAAGTGTGGAAGTGATTCCATTGGAGATGTTTGTTTTCTTAACTTTGCTTTCATCCAAAAAAATTCACACTAACTGATTTTTGTCCAAGAATTCAAAAGCTTTTAGCTAAATTGGAAATTCTCAATGCCTCCGTCATTTCAATTTTTCTTTCTATAATGCCCCTCCGATAAAGAGAAGAAGCTTTCCTCTCCAATAAGGTCATATTATCTTCATTTATATGGACGAAAGAAGTAGTGCAGAGATAAGACTTTCGTAGTTAGGAAAGAGTGGACTGAAAGTAAAGATCAGAGAAATTAATGGTTTTAAAGAAACTAAGAAAGATGCAGAGATAGAGTGAGGTAAGAAAGGTAAAAAGGAAGAGAAGGAAGGAAGGAAGGGAAGAAAGAGAAAGAAATTCGGAGAGAATGATTGAAGGAAAGCGGGATGAGGGCATAGGAGCGTAAGAGTGGATAAACCAGATGTTGCTGAGACAATCAAAGAGACAGATTATCATTTAACATTACATACACAGATGGAGAAAATGAGAGAGAAAAGAATAACGAGGAGAAAAATGAAGGAATTGGGAGAAACTAAGGTCAGAAGGTTAAAAAATTGAAGTAGACTCCCAGAAAATCGGGAAGTAAATAGGCTGAATGGAACATTCGAAAGTACCAATTCACGTAGGAGACAAAATTAAGAGAGAGGCTTACGAAGAGTGTAGTATTAATAGGATAAGTTTCAGATATGAAAGAACTGCAATGAGAACTAAAGAAAAATTTCAAATGGAAGACATTGAAACTGTAGTTTACCAGCTAGCATTTCGCTAAAAAATCTATTTATTTGACCTGGTGGAAAGTCCGAGAGGAGTTCACACCATACACCAGGAAAGAACCAAATATTTCAGCTAAAAAATCGTTCTCTGTGATGCGTGCAATAGTGTATGATACAGTTCTATGGTGTTATATAGTGATGACACAGTAATAAATAGTTTTGTCGTGATAGTTTAAAAAAATGACTTAATGATATAAATTCTATGACTAAATGATAACGATCATAATAATATTATATGTGTTATTTGTATCTATTACTATACAATAACCAGGAATGGTAGTTGCTGCGAATTTGTAAATTTCCAAATTATATTTGTATATTTCAATATAATAAAAGTTCACCACTACTTTTCATAAATTACATAAATTTTACAAAGAAAATCTTAATAGTTATAACTACATTAGTCAAGTCATTTCGCAGCTATGTAAACAATTAAAGCTGAATCTTTTTATATGAGTAGGAAAAGAATAGTAATCTTCTCTTTTTTTCTGAATAATTTAATCAGGAACAGTCTGGAACGGAACATTTTATGGCGCATTACAGAATATAAACCGTCATAAATTTCCCATTGATATGATGTTCATTCGAACTAAGAAATTGTTAATAATTCGAAAATATCGAGGAAACTGGATTGTGGATATATTGAGGGTAGTCGTTAGTGTTTATAACTGGATCATTTTGCAAACTAAACTTCGTAAAATATTTTCAAAGATCAAGCTAAACCTATATCTTCCGCTCGTTGCCATCATAATTTGACATCAATGCTTATTTTCGTCAACCACCAACACAACAGAATAAGAAGATATTTTTTCCTAATGAAGATCTTTGCCCCCAAAACCTTGCTGGTCCTAGCGGACTTGGTTTGGTTGTAATGTCAGACCGGCCTTGAATGCAGTGGGAGGAAGAGCTGAGTAGTTGTAAGTCAACAGAGTGAGAAGTAAGTGAAAGAAAGAGAGTAGAATTAGAGAGGAGCCGATGAGGGAAATTGAGGCGTAAAGAAGAAGGAGAAGAGGGCGAAAGGGTTGGCGGGAAGGACGGAGGGAAAACGGAGGAATGCGACCGAAGGGCGGCGGCAAGGAAAGGGTTTTCTGTCGGCTTACATCAAACAGGCGCGGAGATGGAGGGGGCGGAAGAGGGGAAGCCGGGGGAGGGGCGGCTTAGTGAACTGGATCGCGAGGATGGAGACAATGCTGGAGGGAGCCGGTTGTGGAGTAGGCGGGGGCGGGAGGGGCAGAGATAATGGTAGGCCGGAGATGGGGTCGGTTTCATTTGGGGGCGGGATGGGGTTAACGACGATCTCCCTCACTTTGCTCGGCCACCGTCATTTATGTATACAGAGAGAGCCTTTTTTGTATTGCCCCTGCACTCCGTGGCGGCGGCGTCCACCCCAATTTCCACGCGCTTTTATATCCGTCCGCTTTTTTATTTTCTAAGGGCACTTCCAACCTCAAAACTGGGGAAGATCGCACGAAAGGCATTATCCTTTGTTTTCGGGGAAGGAAGGGTATCCTTCATCCAGTCCCTCTTTTCCTAATTCCGATGCAATCAACCAGTACGTAAGGAGTGCACTCATCACGGGATCGGACCGCTCTCTCCTTTTTAGCGCTTTCATTTTGGGGAAAAGCCCTTATTTTATCTTCCTCTCCGTCTGGGCACGAATTTAGGGACGACTGTAATTAGGATAGGAAAGATTGTTTTGTGATGTACACACCCAAACATCTAGAAGAAATTGGAAAAATGTCTAACTGAAGGCCATTCCGCCAAATTGACGGATTCGTGTAGTACTTAAGAAAGCGCCGACGTACTCGTGGTATTATTTTCATTGTTATTTCAATCCTTGGAAAGTCAATGTCAGAGTATTATGGACAAAGAAGCTAAGAACCCAGTACAACTAGAACATGAAGTACGTACCACAGAAGTCAATTCGATGTAGAAATCCTAACATTAGTTTGTTAATCTCAAATTATCTGAAGCTCCGTTTAAGTAAGAGAGAAGATAGAAAGTTTCCTCTCTTCTCATAAACTGCTTACAAAACGTTCGGATAGACTTCCATAAATAAAAGGAATGCGTACAATACCGAACGTCTCAGCTATCTGAAGTGTTACATGCACACGTATGCGTTTCATAAGTTTCTAAATTAAAATTAAAATTTCTGGCTACTTATGCGCAAAATCATGGAAACCTTATCAACTTATGTAATTTAAGAACAGACACCAGTAATTCAGTCCCTCAAAGAAATTTGATGCATCATTTGTTATTATTCCTATGTTATTTTAGCTCTTGTGAAGACAAGAAACCTACCTATTATTTAATACGTTAAGCATTCTATTTTGAAATTTGCATCAATATACACAAGTGGATTGGGACTCAAACAGCGTTGCGTTATTCTAACAACGCCATTTATTGTCAGTTGGTGAATTCTGAAGAAAAAATTCTGAGAATCACAATAAATGTCATATCAATTCAAATCGTACATCTGCGATAAAAATGAGCGAAGTGTAATGCATCTTTTTAGGCTTTTTTAAGGAAAACATAATGCATTTTTAAACTGAACGAGGCACTTATAAAGGTATTATCCTTTTGGTGACCCAATTCCAGATTTTCGTGATTGAGATCCATTTGAAGACGGGCGGTCTGATTGATAACGTCTCAGGTCATTAAATGTCCCACTTGATGCTTCCCTTTCTCGTCTTTGTCATCCGCTGCTTCGTCTGCCCCTTCTTGTTACACGCAGGAATGCTATGTGAGGATAAACACGGGATACTAAAGGTTGTCCTGTAGACATCTAATCTGTGATTCTATTTTCAGGGACAAGGGAATATGGGGCCTCCGAATAGCTGAGTAGGCAACGCGTTCGACTTCGGCGAAAGCGGTCCAGGGCTCGATTCCGGTGGGGGACTTAGTCCAAAATGACATAAGCTGTTGAAGCACTCTTAACAATACTACTACTACTACTCGACAAGAGAATGTTTTCTTCCCATCGTTTATTATGTTACTCTTTCAAGCGAGCCAACCGAATATGAATTACCTAGAATTTTTAACTACGATAAAAGCTAAATTAGATTTTTATAAATCTCAATTAAGGCTATATTTATTGATCCGTGATTGGAAAACTGTCATATGAGGTACTTCGAACACTTTGATCTAATTCCTTTCAAAATCATCTGGTGGCATATCTCTCATACTTTGAAATGTATCAAGATGCCATGTCGCACTTCCCTTGTTTCAGTAAAACTATGAATACATTCATTATCGCCTCCGAAAGCCTCGCTCAGTAAGCAAATAGCACAGGTAAATCAATTCGACCAAAAAACCGTAGTTTTGACGGTACTAAACGCTCATAATTGCTAATTTCCGAGGATTCAGGCAGCCAATAACCTAATATTAATTAGCTTCTTCCATTAAAAGAGATTAATGACCGTGGGGACATAGTCAATTCTTCACCGCAGAGAAAGCATGTCTGTCTTGGACAGGAACAAGAAGAAACATTGAATAAACAGTATCTCCAGTATCATCTACCTCTCTCTTGGCCTCTTTCCACAGCATTACAGTGTTAGACGCCAGTGTAGTGTTGGACTTCCTTCATAACTCTCAAGTAACTTCACTCCTTTTCGTAACGATGAATAGCTTGAGGTGATCTCATGGTAAGAAACAATTAACACCTTTTAATTACATCTAAGTGATGCCGTAATATTTAACTTCATGAACAGTAAGCCACATATGACCGTCAAAGATGACGGGAATTCATCCATGCACCGTATTTACCAAGCATTCATTTCATTTCTCGGAAATTGCTTACATATTTATGCATTTCCTATAGCACAACTAAAGAAGAATATTGAATACAATAAAATTAATGAGAGTTGAAATAGATGCTTCGCTTTTAGTCCACTGTATTAGTTAATAAAAGTTTTGTAATCAATCTTCCAGCTGATAATGCTTTATAAATGCATTGAATGGAGTAGCAATAAATGATCAAATTCGGAAACAACTTCTAAAGGAAATAAGCAAACGGAAGAGTTTTATGTTATACACAATGTCACTAATGATTAATAATCATAACCTTAAATATAAATTTAACGATCATTTTTTCAAAATCCACTACTTCGGCCTCAACTTTATGGTAGCTATTCATGATGAAAGGAATAAGAAACACTTATACACGTTACCACAGGATAAATATATTTATCATTTATATAACAATATATTTATCCTGTGGTAACGTGTATAAGTGTTTCTTATTCCTTTGATCAGCGAAAGGGTTGGCGGGAAGGACGGAGGGAAAACGGAGGAATGCGACCGAAGGGCGGCGGCAAGGAAAGGGTTTTCTGTCGGCTTACATCAAACAGGCGCGGAGATGGAGGGGGCGGAAGAGGGGAAGCCGGGGGAGGGGCGGCTTAGTGAACTGGATCGCGAGGATGGAGACAATGCTGGAGGGAGCCGGTTGTGGAGTAGGCGGGGGCGGGAGGGGCAGAGATAATGGTAGGCCGGAGATGGGGTCGGTTTCATTTGGGGGCGGGATGGGGTTAACGACGATCTCCCTCACTTTGCTCGGCCACCGTCATTTATGTATACAGAGAGAGCCTTTTTTGTATTGCCCCTGCACTCCGTGGCGGCGGCGTCCACCCCAATTTCCACGCGCTTTTATATCCGTCCGCTTTTTTATTTTCTAAGGGCACTTCCAACCTCAAAACTGGGGAAGATCGCACGAAAGGCATTATCCTTTGTTTTCGGGGAAGGAAGGGTATCCTTCATCCAGTCCCTCTTTTCCTAATTCCGATGCAATCAACCAGTACGTAAGGAGTGCACTCATCACGGGATCGGACCGCTCTCTCCTTTTTAGCGCTTTCATTTTGGGGAAAAGCCCTTATTTTATCTTCCTCTCCGTCTGGGCACGAATTTAGGGACGACTGTATTTAGGATAGGAAAGATTGTTTTGTGATGTACACACCCAAACATCTAGAAGAAATTGGAAANATTTAAATTTTGAAAATTAAAAAAATATCAGTGCCTTTAAAATTAACTCCTAAGAAAAGCTGTAATCGTGATTTCGATCCTTGGCAGTACCGAATCATCTCTTGATTCGAAAATGATGCGCGGTTGCGCTCCTGTTTATTAACTCAAAGCTCCATCTTGTCGAATTCCACGCTCGAGCAGCCCTTCCATCAAATTGATTCTAATCCAGGAAGTGGGATGAAAATCCCTCAGACGATTACCCCCGCGTAGATATATGGCTCCCCTGACGGAAGCGGAGCGACCTTACGGCTAATCAGCGGGCGATAACTGTAAAAAAACACGAGGGAATGAGGCACCTATTCAAAAGCCCCTGCGGAACGGAAATTTTTCGAACGGTGGAAAGGGGATGGAGAGGAAAAAAACTTAGAGAGGATTCCATTCAGTTTCTTCAGCATCACGATTCTGGTCTCCCGAGAGGGACTTCGAATCCAATCTCCCCCTCCCCTCCTCCTTCCCATTCATTCATTCATGCAGTGGTGGGTGGCGCAGACGCAATGCCGATGACCGAAGAGAATCCCATTGAAAGGATAGCGCTTTTGAGCTTTCGGGGCGCCCGCAACGCCACCTATGAATCATGGAACGAACCACTTGTAAGGAGCGTCCTTGGTTAGCGCACCCATCGGCGGAAATCGTTTCTCCGTGTTTTTTTTTCCGTCGGACGGTTACGGAATTTTAAGAAGGGTTTTTACGGAAGAGATACTTTGACAAGTTTCTTTGATTTGCTGGCAAGGTAATTTTTTGTGTGATTCTCTAGGTAAACAAAGGGGACTGTAGTGTGAAGCTAGTTAATGGCGTTTACCTGATAAATATACTCAGTATACGAAACGAGTAATTGACTTCGCAGCAACATCTTTCATGGTAACGGTAACAGTGATTAATCACAATAACGGACTATGTAAAGATAAATGAAACAATCACATCGGATTAAATGAGAGATTGCAAACTTCGTCTTGATCGCTTTTCAGTAACTGTACTTGGCACAACGCTCTCGTAGCAAATCCCCTTATATATAATAATTCATTGCATTCTTTCATTTACCAAAGTAATTATTATTCACGGAAACTTTCAACGTGCACTTCTAAAAGTATTAAGAAATGAAACCACAATATTCTGCTCCGTCATATTTTTCAATACTTTCACGTAATACAAGTGCTGAATCAGAAAATATATCAATATGCATCGAGAGTAACATGAAACATTGTAATTGTCTGCGCGACATGAAGTGATCAACGTTGAAGTTGTACTAAATATGCCCTCATAACTTGAAAACCGCATATCATGGGTAATCGATTTATTTACTATAACATCTCAATGTCATCCTGAGGATTTTGAATTTCATTGAGGGAATAATGGTATAGAGGGCACCAAAAGAAATAAGCTAATTATCGCGCCAAAAGAAAATGCCTTCTCGTTTATTAGACCGGAATTACTTATTTCATGACAGAGCTCGAGCTCATTTTGATTTTAGTTGGAACGGTGGCATGAATTATCATTCGGCAAACAAAGAAAAAAAAAAAGGAATTAATTCTCTCTGAAGTGAATAAAACAAAATAAGAGTATTACGATTACTCGATGGTATCCGAGGCTGACTGGTGTTTTGCATTATTCAAGTAATATCCTTTCTTCGATCAAAGCATTGATGCCTGGATGATGGAGCCGCAGCACTTTCCTCCTCATTCTTATGCAATCTTTGTTTTCTCAGAGACGAGACATCGAAATAATTTATCTTTAACGGAAGACAAATCGATTTCGCGTAGATTAGTATAATTACGGAGAGGCATTGAGCATATTACGCTCTCTCCAGACTAAAAAGAAGCTTGAAAGGTCCCAGCTCAACTCACTTCAAGGAATATTTCTCTAACGATAACAATTACAAGGTACAACTTATATGCTGACTTTGAAATTTAAAATAGAATTTCTAAATCAGAGACATCACACTTGTACGTACTGATTGAGTGGTGAGTGTTAAGGATTCCGTTGGCAGGAGGCTGTCCTTTGTCCATCGGTTCAATAGAAATACTACGCATACTATATCCCAACTCGCATAGAGCATTTCCCTTTATAAAAAAAGTTTTTACAAAAACTTCCATCGATATTATTATTAAGTACAATTCGAAAGAATCAGGAGCATTTTGTAGATTAAATTGTTATAGATTCTATCTAAACTGGATAATTATTCTACAACTTTTCCAAGTTTACTTTTGCGCTTTTGCTTGTTGATGACTGTTATTGTCCGACTAAAGACCGACGATCCAATCATCAGAGACCTATATGTCATCAAAAACTGAAAAATTACAGGTATTTCACAAATAAATTGTAGTATCTCTCAAAAACGACGTATCGAAATTATAATACCGTGGATAATTTAGCTAATGTATATCTTTTAAAAAGAATTACATATTCTATAATTTCGAAAACATAACCAACATAATAAAATACAATCAACCATTTCAAGGAAAATTATTTTGACAGATTTATTTTCCTACGTCGAGACTATTCGCATGGATTTAATTAAATTATGCAAAATTGAACATCATATGTGTGATATGAGATGAAAAAATATGTAAGAGTAGGTTGATCTGTTTTATTATCTAAATTGTTTTGTTAGAATTACAAATATTGATGCTTTCCATTTTGTTTCACTAAATCATGAGTTTTATTTTACTATAAAACACCTCCGCGAAACATCCGTGAGAAAACAGCCACTCTCTCGCAATAACGACAAATCCCAATCATTTTCAACATCGTCGCTTGTCTATGCTGTGTATCACCCAACCCACGCTGAGCGTAACTCGCCCTATGATCTCTTCTTTGCTGTATCGCCTTCGAAATACTCTCCTTTTCCTAAACGCGCTCGTAAATTTTTCCCCAGCACAGAGCGGAGCGATTCTCGGCCGCAGATAAGGCAGAATTGAGTGGACACTTCATAAAAATGTGGCGCTCCGACGTGGGGGATTCGAGGAAACGGGAGAGATGCGATGAAAACGACCTCAAGTCTTGTCTGGAGCTTGGGAGCGACACCTGTTGATATCACCCAAGAGTAGGGATGCGATGGAGGGCGGAAGAATGAGTAACTGGGGTTGCACAGAGAGGAAGCGAGGTAATTTATCGGAATAGAAAGGAATGGAATGGAAGGCTAGAGAATGTTATTTTATACATCAGAGATTCCAAAGTTGCGGTACAGGGGCTTCATGCGGCTCCATAACTATTTCAGAGCGGCCCTTGCGTTTCAGAATTTAAATATTTTCTTGGCTTTACCTACACGGTTTTCATTTTGGACTGATGTATGAAATGAGGAACGAGCTTGTGTTGCTGAAATCTACCCACAATCAGCGAATATATCCAATAAATGTAAACATTATCTCAATAATATAGTGGAAGAGGTTGAAATTGAATGTAATTTTTATACTCATACAGACTATCTTTGACTAGGGTGATATTTTCAAACATTAGGCGCTACTCAGTTACAGTAAATTAGAGTAAATGTTAAATACCTTTGGCTTCTTCAGATTAACCAAATATCTCAATTTTTAGTACCAGGAAGAGAATGTAAAAATGACAAACTCTTCCGTTCATCCCTCAAGGACTTCAAAAGATTTTCTTTCGCAATGGAGTACAACAGCAGTAAGCCCTAGATCTAGAGTCAGGAAGCCGGATTTGAAACAACCAGGCCCCGTGTTTAATCACTAGGCCACACTTGTGTTACGTGATGCCTGTAACCTATAATTCTACATCGAATTTACACGAAAGAAGCGTTATTGATATCCAGTCAACCCAGGAATAATATTTTCAATTTTATATTTGCTTACCTTGGTAAATGAGACAAATGCGAAAAAATCAGAATAATTTTGTTAAAGCAAGCGGATAAAGGACCGCAAACGGCTTAATGGTAGCAGGACTCCCGCTTCTTTCGTAAGAACTACGATGGAGCCAACTGAAATATACAAGATTCAAATAAATGGGAAAGTGAACCATCAAGGATAAGTAACTCTTGGAAACGACGAGGAACTTAATCGGAATGTTCGTTGGCCATGGACCAAATGTGAAAGAGAGGCTGCGAACATCCGTTTCGAATCAATCGCTAGTGATGTGGCTCTGAAGAACGGGAAAATCACCACTGCCCACCAATTTATGGTCCAGGGATTGATTGGCAATTTGTCTCCTTTTGCGAGAGTCTTAGCCTTAGCGCGTCCATTGTCCGTATCGAAATGATCTCCACATCGAATTCCGGCCCGAATCGGAGTGTGTCGAACCCAGTGGGAGGAGAAGCTGTGTTAAAAGCCCGCGTTCCATCACGCCAATAGAAACTTGTTCTACAAGAGGTAAAGCGTCGCAGGAAATGTATGCATGGACACGGAGGAGTCGACACGGCCAGGGGAATGCGTCCGTTTTAATGACGGCGGTGATTTTTACCTGGAATGAAAGGCGGGTATTGGTGGGGCTCGTTTTGGTACACCTGTTCCGCGAATGGCGGTTAACCAACGCTGGATCGAGATAGCTCCTTGACTGTAAATTCGAATGACTGAAAACGGAATGAAAATTGGACGTGTCCGGTAAAAAGGGAATCTTCTAATGACAAAAAAGAGGTAATGCCTATAATTGAAAGTAATCATGGAGACACTACATTTTCTTTCTCCGTGAAATTACTTGCGTTGGTTTTCTTTCGCTGCCACAATGTCGGTAAATATTTTTTCGTACTATGACTAGCACGAATGTTGCGCATAAAATAATTATGTGGTCTTTGGGATTTTTGTTCTTATGTTTCTTTAACTGGGCAAAGGTTTTGAATTGTGAGATCGTGTAGATTACCTGTCTTATGACGATTGTTAATTCTGACGATCAAGATTTTTTTAGTTCGCTAATGTAGGAAATTTATTATAGAAATGAAAATATGTTTTTAGTTTCAACGGTTAAAGGGTCTACATAAACAGCCGTTATTATATCCTCGGAAAATCGAAACAAATATATCAAAATTTCCTCGAAGATAACATTTATTAGACGAACTTAGCCTTATATATGGACCTTTAAAAATTGATAACTAATTATGATTTCTCTCCATTCCATCGAGGACTCAGATTGGATACTCTATTCGCATTCTCTCGACATTCGCATTTTCTCCGCTAAATCTGTTATGAAATTCACAAATATTTAGAAGAAATAACTTTAAGCGCGGATAAAAACAAACTGGTCGGTAGTTTTGGAAGTAGGTTTATTGAAAAATCTCTCTCATCTTTTATTTCAATGCCATAATCTATCATCTGGACAAAAATGTCGGGTAAAGTAATTCTCATTTAACAAATTGGCTGAATAAAATTTCAGGAGACGAAATGTATTTTCTGCTGTTTAAGTTTCCCCATTCTTGCAAGCAATAATGGTTCCTTCTGAGAAATTTCTATTACAGCAGTTACTTCCGAAAACGCGGTTCCATTTTCAGGTTACTAGAAAATCATTCCTCGAATTAGAGTTCAGGTTTTTCATAAATGAGTCTCATCAACTCAACGTTGAATCAAAAACGAGATCATCATAAGGGATATCTCAGACTTTCGAAGGAAATGAAGGAGTGCAACAGAGAATATTTGGTATTTTGCCCACGATGATGCAACAACATGATAGTTCTGTAAAATGATTTCGATGTTCAGAAATTTCTCCTTGAAATAATAATTCAGCATTTCATACGTAACTAGTCTAGGAGTATAAGAAATTTTCGGCTGCGAGATAACTTGGTATTAGGTCTCCTACGTATGTAATAAACGTTCATGCTTCGGTATAAATAACATTTTTAGTAAAACCATTACTGGTCATTTAAGGATTATTTCGTGAATTCTTAGCAAGTACATAATCTTTATCAATGTTTATGTCCCAGCCGATATAATGAGATTAATTAATTAATGAATGAAACAATTTTCCTCGTCAGGAACTTCAATTCAGAAATAATATCCTAAATATCAACAAAAGGTCATTTGAAAGTATAAAGCACCTTGGCCTTGCCTGTATAATATAAATAGTGAACAATACCTTAATTGTTTCTCCTACGAGAGATAGCGCGGGAAATACTGCTGAGAGGCGGGCGTCTGTGTGGCTCATGATATTTCTTCATATGGGAGTGATAAGCGAGAAAGAACCACAACCCGATGGTTGGATGAATATGAGCTTTCATTCTGCGCCTCTTCGATCTTGGGTGCAAAGGGTCTGGGGCATTTCGGCGCCACTACCTTCCCGTCAATTTAATCTTATCTCTGAGATACCATTTATATATGACGAGGGGACTGTACTTTTCATCCTCGCAGCGTGGACGCTAGAGCGTATAAATGGCGAGAGTTTTGGAAAAAAACAGAGCTCTAAATATTTTATAGCTTCATTCATAAAATAATAGGCGACAAAATCTTCTCTTTAATTAAATAAGGCCTCCTGCGATGATGGACTCTGAGAATGAAAACTCACCTTCCAGGTATGTTTTATTAGCACATATAGACCAAGTCATTGATTCACTTGTGACCGCAAAGGTACTTTCTGAGGTAAAAAATTGAGCTGTGAAAGATATCTCATATTTCCCATATGCCTTCTTTGTCAGCCAAATAATCAATCGTAGTATAAGTAGTAGTTTTGTTAAAAGTGCTTCGACAACTGAGGTTATTTCGCACGTACGATTCAATCGAGAATCAAGCCAGGGACCGCTTTCACCGAAGTCGAACGCGTTGCCTATCCCGATCATTAATCGATCCAGCACAATAAATATAGGAATTAAAATTATATATAATAAAAAAAATAAAAAGAATAGTCATTACATTTTCTTTATAGAATTGTTAGTTATAAACATATTCATTATAGAAAAATTTTCCGAAAATATTTATTCTGGAAATATAAATTTAAATTTTGAAAATTAAAAAAATATCAGTGCCTTTAAAATTAACTCCTAAGAAAAGCTGTAATCATGATTTCGATCCTTGGCAGTACCGAATCATCTCTTGATTCGAAAATGATGCGCGGTTGCGCTCCTGTTTATTAACTCAAAGCTCCATCTTGTCGAATTCCACGCTCGAGCAGCCCTTCCATCAAATTGATTCTAATCCAGGAAGTGGGATGAAAATCCCTCAGACGATTACCCCCGCGTAGATATATGGCTCCCCTGACGGAAGCGGAGCGACCTTACGGCTAATCAGCGGGCGATAACTGTAAAAAAACACGAGGGAATGAGGCACCTATTCAAAAGCCCCTGCGGAACGGAAATTTTTCGAACGGTGGAAAGGGGATGGAGAGGAAAAAAACTTAGAGAGGATTCCATTCAGTTTCTTCAGCATCACGATTCTGGTCTCCCGAGAGGGACTTCGAATCCAATCTCCCCCTCCCCTCCTCCTTCCCATTCATTCATTCATGCAGTGGTGGGTGGCGCAGACGCAATGCCGATGACCGAAGAGAATCCCATTGAAAGGATAGCGCTTTTGAGCTTTCGGGGCGCCCGCAACGCCACCTATGAATCATGGAACGAACCACTTGTAAGGAGCGTCCTTGGTTAGCGCACCCATCGGCGGAAATCGTTTCTCCGTGTTTTTTTTCCGTCGGACGGTTACGGAATTTTAAGAAGGGTTTTTACGGAAGAGATACTTTGACAAGTTTCTTTGATTTGCTGGCAAGGTAATTTTTTGTGTGATTCTCTAGGTAAACAAAGGGGACTGTAGTGTGAAGCTAGTTAATGGCGTTTACCTGATAAATATACTCAGTATACGAAACGAGTAATTGACTTCGCAGCAACATCTTTCATGGTAACGGTAACAGTGATTAATCACAATAACGGACTATGTAAAGATAAATGAAACAATCACATCGGATTAAATGAGAGATTGCAAACTTCGTCTTGATCGCTTTTCAGTAACTGTACTTGGCACAACGCTCTCGTAGCAAATCCCCTTATATATAATAATTCATTGCATTCTTTCATTTACCAAAGTAATTATTATTCACGGAAACTTTCAACGTGCACTTCTAAAAGTATTAAGAAATGAAACCACAATATTCTGCTCCGTCATATTTTTCAATACTTTCACGTAATACAAGTGCTGAATCAGAAAATATATCAATATGCATCGAGAGTAACATGAAACATTGTAATTGTCTGCGCGACATGAAGTGATCAACGTTGAAGTTGTACTAAATATGCCCTCATAACTTGAAAACCGCATATCATGGGTAATCGATTTATTTACTATAACATCTCAATGTCATCCTGAGGATTTTGAATTTCATTGAGGGAATAATGGTATAGAGGGCACCAAAAGAAATAAGCTAATTATCGCGCCAAAAGAAAATGCCTTCTCGTTTATTAGACCGGAATTACTTATTTCATGACAGAGCTCGAGCTCATTTTGATTTTAGTTGGAACGGTGGCATGAATTATCATTCGGCAAACAAAGAAAAAAAAAAAGGAATTAATTCTCTCTGAAGTGAATAAAACAAAATAAGAGTATTACGATTACTCGATGGTATCCGAGGCTGACTGGTGTTTTGCATTATTCAAGTAATATCCTTTCTTCGATCAAAGCATTGATGCCTGGATGATGGAGCCGCAGCACTTTCCTCCTCATTCTTATGCAATCTTTGTTTTCTCAGAGACGAGACATCGAAATAATTTATCTTTAACGGAAGACAAATCGATTTCGCGTAGATTAGTATAATTACGGAGAGGCATTGAGCATATTACGCTCTCTCCAGACTAAAAAGAAGCTTGAAAGGTCCCAGCTCAACTCACTTCAAGGAATATTTCTCTAACGATAACAATTACAAGGTACAACTTATATGCTGACTTTGAAATTTAAAATAGAATTTCTAAATCAGAGACATCACACTTGTACGTACTGATTGAGTGGTGAGTGTTAAGGATTCCGTTGGCAGGAGGCTGTCCTTTGTCCATCGGTTCAATAGAAATACTACGCATACTATATCCCAACTCGCATAGAGCATTTCCCTTTATAAAAAAAGTTTTTACAAAAACTTCCATCGATATTATTATTAAGTACAATTCGAAAGAATCAGGAGCATTTTGTAGATTAAATTGTTATAGATTCTATCTAAACTGGATAATTCTACAACTTTTCCAAGTTTACTTTTGCTCTTTTGCTTGTTGATGACTGTTATGGTCCGACTAAAGACCGACGATCCAATCAGTTTCTTTGAAAACTTCGATAAATAGTATTGTCACAAAGATGAAATTACAGGTTATCAATTCAGACTGTATGCCGACTGTATTAAAATGCAATTTTTTAATCTTTATCGGTGAGGAATCAATGTAATGTATCTTACTTGAAATAAAATTATGCAGAAATATTATATTATTTGCATCTTTCTGAAGTTGGGAAATTTTAATTTAAGCGGTGAAGACCTGAAAATGGGAAAAAATACATTACGAAGACGAGGACGGGACGGGAGATTTAAAAAGGAAACTGTCCCGGGAAAACGGGGGTATCCCGTACGGTGATCTGGCGAATAATAATTCTACGGATTACTCGTTGCCGATTGTTGCTAATTGCTATGCGATGTGAAGTAAAGAACTATAAATATGAGAATGAGAGTGTGAAAATGTTGGTAGTTCTCAATTTGAATTAAGATTCTGTGGCGATTCTGTTAATTCAGCGAAAAATCGAAATATATAAATACACTAAGTATATTTATTCATTCATAATAAACTGACATAAAAAATTCTAATAATAATGTTTCCAAATACTGCCAAAAATGTTTTTTTACGAAAGGTGCGAATTACGACAACATGGCAAAAGAAGTTATTTGTGCATTGAACTATGTTATTTCTGTTCAATACTCAGTCTAAGTCACTTCCATGGTTTGTGTTTATTACACTGCAGTTTTCCGTATCTAATGATGGTTTCCCTTAATCATAAAGTAAGATATATATATATCATCGCGCCAAGAGAGAAAACTTTAGGATAAATTCCTAAAAAGCCTTCATGATGGACAACATAAATTTCAGAATCAGCAAGTACTACAAAACATCGATGGTTGAATCGATTGAAGAAAGTACTCGTAGACACCATTGTTAAGAAAATGGAATAAAGGAACGTAATGGTTGTCGTTATCGTTAATACACCACAGAGAGATGAAAAATCTATGGAAAGATGAAAACAGCTAGAAACCAATTGAAGACCTATCAGTAAAATATTATGCGGCTTACTACCTAGGCTTGCGAAAATAGAGAAAAATAATTACAGAATCTCGCCTCTGATATATTGCCCTTCTATTCATTCCCAAGAGGAATTTTGGCGCCTTATTAGACAATGCATAGACACGGTGAAACGCACATATGCATTGCTTGAATCTTAATCTCCACTCTGAGACAAACGTTGAGGAATTCAAAGGAAGAATCGAAGGCAATACGGGGATAGTTACCCTTTCCCCACACGCTCCAGAGAAAAACGAGAAAATCGAGGAAAAAAGAGGAAAAAAATGGATGGAAAATCGGAGCGGAAACGCTGGTGAAGTTCACGCACCAGCAAGCGCGGTAACTACCGTCCTACCGCTGTTTCATTCCGTAGCCATCCTCCACCGCCACACCCAAACCACACACCGGCATCCGCACCTCTCTTTCCAGCCTCCGTTCCAAGGACTGGAATCGCACTTCCACGCCGCCCCTCCCACCTGGAAGTACCTCCTTCGAGACCCGCCGCCTGTCCACCCCCGTTGTCCCCTCCACCCCCGCCGAGCCCCCGGCGGAAGAAGAATAGAAGACATAATACGATGTCCGAAGGGAGCCAATGAGGGCGGCGAGCGCTGAGTCAGCGTCACCTCCGGATTGGCCGGCTTAAGAGAACGGCTTCCCTTGATAGCCGAGCAAAACAGTTGAAGCTACACGAGGCGAGTGATAACCTGAAGGCGAGCGCTCGACTCTCGGATACGAACCGGTTGATGAGCGGTCATCCCTCTTTCATGCGCTTGCTTCGGATGACGGTCTTGGGAAGAGGTTGCCGATTCGGTAGGTGAAACAAAGGCGAACTTCCAGACTGATATACAACTTTGCGTAGAGGCGGAAATTAGATTTTGAAATCGCACGAATACGAATATCAGAACTGATGACATTGAGAGAGAGATATTGCAAATCGGGTGCTCATGATTTGATCACAAAGCTACGTCATGTATATCTGCAGAAGAAAAAATCTTACAGGGCGAAGGTGCAAAACAAAGACATCTCTAGTCTTTGTTGTCTCGTCTTTGCATCTCTAGTATTTGATAATGCATAACAAGATGTATCACGTGCTAGTACGGCATCATTGGCCAAAATATACCGTAAGCTATTTATTAAGCTAAGGATTTTTATCCCGACATCCATTTTAACGCCATCTGCTTAAAATTAGCCCTCATCCTCATACATTGCCATACTTTCACTCCCCTGTCCTTCTCTGTTACACCCTACCCCACCCCTCCTACTTTCCCTCCTTTCTCACACAAAACCTTTAAATATGCTTGCTTCGCTTAGTTTTGCACCTGATGGTGACCAATAGCCGAAAGCGGTCATGCGAATAAAAGATTACTGAGGAAGAAGTGATGTATCATTTTTATTTGTTGTGAATAAGACCTTATGAGATTTCCTCAAAACCAGTTCTTTAATGAATATAGAGCGTTTGCAAAGGTCTTTCTAAAGGACAAAAAATGTTCATGATTACCCACCGAACAGAGAAAATCATCTACGATGAAATACAAAAAGAAGTTCTGCTAGAAAACAGTTACTTTGCTATTATAATCCTAGAAGTTATGTCCGCTCTAATAGGTTTTATAGTGATTTGAAGCATCCAAAAAGTAGTATTCGAAGGAAATTATCTGATGTATCATTTAAAATAAATCACGATATTTAATTTGATCGTCCCTTAATAACGCTTAACAGTGAATAAGAGTTCGTTTGGTTGAAATAACGCAAGATAGATATATTCGATAAAATTGGCGAGAAATTCCACCCCTAAATTACAGTTACTTATAATAAAACTAAAATGTTTCCTTTTACTCTCAGTCTTTTAACATAGTTAATTTGATGAAGGGGCTTGAAAATAAATGTTTCAGTGAACTGCGGCCTTAAAGATTAAAACATTTAAGAATAAAGAGCCTATGTGGAAAAGTTTATGAACTCAATAATTTCATAAAATTCATGCTGCAGCATCGAACGAGAAGAGTAGTAGGATAATCCCTTTTTTAGAGCGCAAAGAAATCACCTGGTTAAAAATAACTGTCACAACAAAAGGTCACCGGAAGGAGTATTACGTTATGCATCGGGTAAGTGGTTCAGCCAAACCTGCTTCGTCGGTGCGTTGAGGTATAATCCAAGAGCTCCTCTCATAATTGCTTTAATCATCTCCTCTTGAAACTCGGGCGACGTGGATTGCCACTGATCGCCCGATTGCGAAACGACAGCAACGTCGCGATGTTCGTTCGATCGGAATAAACGACGGATCTCACCTTCAAGAGGACATTCACGATGAGTATAAATGTACACATGGTACGCACGTTTATTTTTATGTACATGTGTATTTATAAATGTATGTGCTTGTACATACACGGGGTACGTATCTGTCCTTGCTAGGACAACATTCACTTGACTGACACTCCATTTGGAGGACCTTTNCAAGCTTTTGAAAAGCTCTAAGAGTTTTTCATCAAGTTAGTCTAGAAAATTTTTAACAAATGCCATGTCATCATGATGCAATGGTTAATATCGGGACGTTCCTAAAATGGAAGTACAAACCGCAATTTGAGAAATCTACACGCTGGGTCGCGGTTAAGATAGCGAGGTTTGCATGCAACCAAATTGGTTCCGTGAGTTCCAAAAAAGTGCCCAAATATTGAGTTATTCTGGTCATTATAAAAATAATATATATTTTGGGAAAATGATAATTATCTTCCGCATTCTCTCCAGTGATATTTCAGTTTCAGAAGAACAGCTACGAGTTTGGTACCTAAGAGAAGGTAACACATAATTAGAGGGATGTGGCTTTTTAAGCCATGGATTATGTCTAACTGCTAAACAAGATCTTTGCTGCATATTCTCTGGAATATAACAAATTAACTATTGTCTTAGTTTATCATTTCTGAATTTATGAAAAAATAATAATTTTTGGTTTTCGTATAGTAGAAGATACTGTCTCTCGCCTTATCTTGTTAGTTCCCTTATTAAGTTTTAATCTACCATTTAGTCGCCTACAAATATCAGTTAGGTATTCTACTGGTATTGGATATTTTCAAAACTGAAATAATCCGTGAGAAAGAAAAACGAAGTAGTCGGCTAAACGTGACGTCGGTGAAACGTCATTAGTCAATGCAGTGTCGGAAAACAGAGTGTCGGTTAACCGAAATAGGCTCATCTATATTATACACGTATGCAAGTACATTTATATATTACATATATACCTATACACACATTTTCAATCAAGCTCCCTTTCTCCTCCTACGAGAAAACCTATGAAATTACCGTAGTAAGAAATTCACGGATCACAGACCGACACCGAAGGAAAATGAAGCGTAAAAAATCATTTCGGTCGGTTATGAATGAGGATATACGTGGTGAGTGATCATTGAGGTATATCGACCGTGCGGGCGGTAATGGGAATGGTGGGGAAATGGGGGTACCTCGGAGCTGGTTCTGAAGAGAAAAATACAGATCGTGGAGGAAATAGGCAATGCGACTATGCACGCTGGACGCAGCTCATGAAAAATACTCACAATCTTCAATGCGCAGATGATTATATTATCAACATTCCCGTTATATTTACGACATTAGAGTGAGATTTTGTGATGATAGTTGGGTAGTGAACCAAAAAATGCAAGCATGGCAGGTGAGAGAAACTGAGCAGTGGATGACGTATGAAGCGTAATGAGAGTATAAGGGCAGGCAGAGCGACTTATTCATCCGCTAATTCTCACATGTACCACACGAATTTGAATTTTCCGAGCTGAGACCTAAATATTCGGGAATAAAGCTTTCAGAGTAAACGTGAGAATAATTCATTTTTTCCGGTTGAATGGGAATCCAAGCAAGCTGCTCTTCTTAAAAAATGAAACTTAAAAAATGAAGAGATAGAGGAGAAAAAATTTGCTATTTCAAAATTAGCGGCAAGGAGATACCTTGTATAGCATTATTAAAGTACTACGCAAAGAGATAAACAAATGATTGACTTGTCGATCCTACGAGACAACTATAAAACCTACTGACTAAACCTATACCGAAACCAAAATTTTAACGTATAATCGGGAGAAAAAAGTCGTACCTTTTTCCACAGTTTATTCACCACCACCTGTTTCCATAACTAATACTTGACACTAGAACACTGTTTTCCTTTCCATTTAAATGATGTACATACAGACTTCCACAAAAGATGTCTTCTTCCGTGGATTTTACTCTGAACATACCTGAAAGAGAAAAGAAATTTACTGTTAGCATTTAGTGAGAAACTGATATAGGAAATAATTACGTAAGACTGCGAAACACATTATGGCATAAAAACAAAGCTCATTCAGAAAGTGAATATAAAAAAATTAAGTTAAAAAAATAGACTAAATTATTAAATTAATAAAAGATTTCCCGAAAGAACGTGCCCGTAACGTGTTTTTCGGTGTAATTCCTCAATGTTTGTTTCCAAGAAAGAAATGCAGTAAGTTACGGAAAGAGTAAGGCAGAGGAAGTGAATGATCTGAGGAAAAGTGGGCAGAGGGATCGGTGGGAATGCGAACAAGAAAAGGAAGATTGGTTTGGGTGATGGATGGGGGGACATATTGGGCAGTTGGAAATCGGTTTAGGGAGTGCAACGGAG
Source organism: Ladona fulva (assembly GCA_000376725.2). Lineage (NCBI taxonomy): Eukaryota > Metazoa > Arthropoda > Insecta > Odonata > Libellulidae > Ladona > Ladona fulva. Next base: position 985,054 of record KZ308318.1, read on the forward strand.
GAAGGTGCGGCTACCCACTAATGCACGGCGAGAAAGAAACGTAGCGCGAAATTGATTCACATTTCCAGTTTTTTATTCTCCTCTTCGATCGTTCACCTCCCAAAAGAGATAATACTGCACAGGATTTCATACGAAGCACTTTTGTAGATTTCATAAAAAATACACGCACAGCATAATCCGTGTCGGCCATCATCAGGTGAATCAATAATAATAAGATGCCACCCTTAAGAAATTGCAAAAACAGCAGATGCATTTGAAATGCCAGTTTGACTACTATTCTTAAGGATACTATTCTGTCTGTGATGTTTTCGTCTTACTGCATCGCCTCAGATCCGTATTAAAACTGCCAAATAACAATATATTTATTTTTTGCTTTCGTGTCAGCAAGTGTTCCTCTTTCTGATGCGTTAAAACCATCGAAATAAGTATAAATAAGAAGAATCTGTCTCTAAGTATTATTGGTCTCTTCACACCTCTCGGTCCACAGTTGGGAACTGCTGAAGCCCAACGATTGTCGTTTCTTCGCGCCACATGTCCTGCCCGCATCCACTTTAGATCTCATTTTATCTGAAATGTCTATTCCTACTGACATCATTCTCACTCAGATGTGATTCGAAGCATAAAGCGTTGCATGCTTCCTCGCAATGTTTGTAATTACTTGATTACCACAATGTTTAACATGTGTATGTGCACAACACGCGTATGTGGTCATTCTTTCTCATACGTCAAGGCTGCTAAAAGATATTGGCTAAATAATTTTCTGTTTAATATCGTGAGCATTTTTGACTTGACAAGAGATTTAGATTTTTAATTCTAAAAATTTTTAACAAATGCCATGTCATCATGATGCAATGGTTAATATCGGGACGTTCCTAAAATGGAAGTACAAACCGCAATTTGAGAAATCTACACGCTGGGTCGCGGTTAAGATAGCGAGGTTTGCATGCAACCAAATTGGTTCCGTGAGTTCCAAAAAAGTGCCCAAATATTGAGTTATTCTGGTCATTATAAAAATAATATATATTTTGGGAAAATGATAATTATCTTCCGCATTCTCTCCAGTGATATTTCAGTTTCAGAAGAACAGCTACGAGTTTGGTACCTAAGAGAAGGTAACACATAATTAGAGGGATGTGGCTTTTTAAGCCATGGATTATGTCTAACTGCTAAACAAGATCTTTGCTGCATATTCTCTGGAATATAACAAATTAACTATTGTCTTAGTTCATCATTTCTGAATTTATGAAAAAATAATAATTTTTGGTTTTGAAATAAATCCAAGGAAATAATTAAACACTCTCCTAACCATTTCGACTTTCAAATGCATTGCGTTTCCCCATTTTACAATGCCTTTTCCGACTGTAAGTGCGTGAAGTTTTTGGTTACTAAGGAAGACGGTTATTTTGTAAATACTAGTATTTCGATCAGAGTGATAAGATTTATCTGAAGCAAAATATATTGAATAAACATATAACTGATATAATTTGATAATAAATATATTTCCAAAATCTTCTTGGTTTTGAGGATTATGATTTTTCAATATAATTTAAAATTGGGGAAATATAAATAGCTCATTTTCAGCAATCACATGCAAGGGTTTCCGCGACATCGCAAAAATGATATTATAATGTGACGAATCAATTCTATTCAATTAAGGGGAAACAATATCATGATTCGATGAGTACATTTTCCCTTTCGTTGAGGATGGTAATTGCTGCAGAAAAGACAGTCGCAGACAAAAGATTCCACTGCTGAGTTTACGATCACGAAAAGGACGCAATATTACCGTTTCCTCTGGAGAAAGGTACGAATCGTCCACGTAGAAAATAGTATTATTGGAAGTTAAGCATAAAAAAAGAAAAGAGGCTGTAATTATAGCAGTTAGTATTATTTTCCGTGGTTAATGTTAAACAGATTTAATGTTCTCGGTATGTATGTAGAGTTATACAACGTATTATAACACGAAAGCTTAACAAAAATAGCTCTAATTTGAGTCATAATTTGAGTAAACGCTATGCATCATTAAACGAGTCTGGTTAGCCTGTCTGAGTCTGGGCAGCGCATTCCACTTTGGTGGAGGCTGTCCCGGGTTCTAATCCTGGTCGGAGCTCCAATGTGCGAAATAGCCGTCGAAGCACTTTTAACAATTATACTACCAATTATACATTAAAATAGAGTACGTGAAGTTGGTTATTAACGAAAATTAATTTTTGCGCTTTCGTTAGAAAAGTTAGTCAGTACGTCATGTGTTTATTCTTAAGCTATATATTTGTACTCTTACTAATATATTATTTCAACAGGATTTCAGTATTGTTTCTTGAAGTGATACGAAGATAATTGCAAATAAAACCATTTTGAGATGAGTGAAACAAGAAGGTGTTTAATGCTTGCATTCGTGTGAATTGAAATGAATAACGACCGATTTTTTAATTATAATATTTTCAAAGTTTTACCAATACTTCCGGTAGGTAATTGCTCAAAATGTGATGTGAAAAAGTAGATCAAATTGTAAAAATAAAACATTCTTTTATTACCTAACGTATATGATCTATCATCGCTGGCCAGACTTAATGGAAAGACATAATGAACTAGGAGTGTAATTAGCGAGAGTGTAACTAGCTTGTAATTTCCTGATATGGCAAATGTTTTTCTCTTAGTTTGTTATTCACGTAATTATTCAATTTTTCGTTTACAAACAGAAAATTTAAGCAGAAGTAAATCGAAATATTAAAATTTGAAATTTGTATTATCGAAAATGTTAAAATTTGAACTCTCCAGATAATTTTTAGAGGATAAAAGAGAAGAATATCAATCCGTCGAAGACAACTCAAAAGATTTACTTGTTGTATCTACTTTGTAGTTATAGTTAGCAGGGAGTGACGATTCCTGAAAATAATCTTTCAATTACGGAATTCACTTAATATTCTCGAGGAATCTCGCACTCGTGGCAAAGGACATAATACGACGCAGCGGATTAAAAATAAAGCCTCTTATGGATGATCTAAAACGAGGTCAAAACCTTAAGTCACCCACGGGATTACTGAAATGAGCTTTCCCGAGAGATCGCGAGGGTTTAATTTTCAATCATCGAATAATAATTCCGAGGGGAATGAGCAGACGCGGCAGATGGAAGAGGTTCTCAAGCATGCGGCGTCCCGACACAGAGAAAATCAATTAAAAAAAAGAGACAAAGGGGAGAAGGAAATTGCAGTTAAAGGTTGGACGTGACAAATGGGCAGGAAGAAACCATTAAGGAAGGTCACCTGTTGGATGAAAACGGAATGTGGAAAAAAGGATATTGCTTCAAAAAAGGAATGGATGGGGGCGTGGAAAAGATGGGGGGGAAGAAAAAATGTGCGCGGGAAAGCTGTCTCTTCAATCAAAAATTTCCTCTCGCCATATTCAGAAAACAATCGATTCCTAGAAACAATCGCGATCCGTGCGAAGGTTTCCCGTAAAATATCTAATGCAGGCGATTTGTCGTCGGCCTTTTTTTAAGCTTGGCCGAGTGTTGCATCTTGATCGCCCTTACTTTAACGATCCATTGTGGGAATGCAGAGGAAAGTGACTCACATATCTTTATTCGACTAGTTGGGTGAGGGTGTTGACGTGAATAAGCAAGCATGGGAATGCTTTTCATCAGTAACGTTCGGGCATTGCTCAAAAAAGTATAATATTTATTCTACTGTTTTCAAGCCATGAAAGCCTACTTTACTTAAATTTCCTATAAAAATTGTAAGAACTGATTATCCCCGTGCACTTATATGGGATAATTCATGAAATCAACATTCAACAATGGCCTTAGTCGTCCAAGGGATGGGTTGTTTATTTCCCAAAAAGTTTACGAAATTTCCGTGATTTTTTTTTATCAAAATCCTCGAAATTTCGGATCTATATCAATATTTCACGACTAAAATAAGAATCTATGATTATTTTCCTTCCTTGTGACACTTTTTTCAATTTCATAGGACTATTGTTTCTAATTTACCTTTGTAAAAGAAAGAACCTTTGCAGGTGACGAAAACCTATTTTACGTACATTTCTTATGGAAAACTATGGAATAACTCATGAAATCAATGTTCAACAATTGCCTTGGTAGTCAAAGGGATGGGTTGTTTATTTCCGAAACTTTTTATGAATTTTCCGTGTATTTTATCAAAGTTTCTCGCAATTTCGAATTTATATGAATGATTAACGTCNTATATGAATGATTCACGACCAAAATAGGATTCTACGATTATTATTCTTTCTTTAGACTCTTGTATTAATTTAGTAGGACTATTGTTTCTAATTTAATTTTGTAAAAGAAACAACCTCTGCAAGTCATGAAAACGTAATTTACGTTCATCTCTTATGGAAATGTATTATGAGCTCCTGGGTTCGAACCCGGGCCTTTACATAGATGAGAATAGTTTTCCTGGGGGCTTCTGCATCGTAGAAATGCAGTTTGTTTCCGATCTCTAAGTCAAGCTGTTTCTGACATAAATTGGGGGACGGACAGACGGACAGACATTTGCTTTATATATATATGGTAGGTTATCACTAAAAAAAAGAAAAATCTCATTCATCCTTCTCTACAATTTTTCCTACTGCATGTGTATGAAGCTTTATTATATTATATCTTGTATATTTTCCAGTAGTAGTATATCACTATCGTTAAAAGTGCTTCGAATGCTGAGGCCCTTCCGCACGAAGGCCCCCACCGGGACTCGAACCCAGGATCGCTTCCACCGAAGTCTAACGAGCTGCCCAAATCCTGGAGCCCCGTGTATGTTTTCTCTTGGCGAGGAAGTTGATTTTAGTAAAAGTCTTAATTTTTCCAAGTAAAACTTATGAATTGTCTTTCATCGTGAGTCCTTAAGTATGTTTCCTTTTCTTTGTAATCACTGTAAATAAGTGAAGTTTTAGCTGAAAAAAGTTTCCGTGATTAAGAAACTGAAAAAGCGCACTAAAATCATGATGTAAGTAAATTTTCGTTAATGATCAAGTTTCCCGTGTCCGATAAGGTTAAGATTCTGACTAATTTGCTTACCTTTTCCTATTTTACTCAATTTTTCCTTTCTTTTCGGTAAATCATCTTGCCTTCTCTCTCTGGAATCCATTTATATATGGATTTATCATCATCAATGAAACGTCATTAGAATCTTATATATCTCACTACGATAAAGCTTCCCTTCAATTTAATTTGTAAAAACTGCAGTTCTAAATCTTCATTTATGATACCATTCATTACTTTAGCCAAGGCCTCGCAGAGCTATGATGTAAAATGAATCTCATCCTAACAACCACCTGAGAGAGACACTCTAGATTTACGGTATAAAAGAAAATGCCGGAAGAGCCATTCACTTTCCGCCGTTTTCATTCTGGCAATAACTCCGAGTATCTGATCGGTGCACTGAAAGAACCAAGTGCAATTGTAAAATCGGAGGGCAAGGTCAGATTTTCCTATGAATCCTCCCATTGCAAGTTCTTCCGCTTGGAACGTTACGAAGGGGATACAGAAAATATAGACGGATCATTAGCGAGATGGAAGATGGTGGTGGAGAAAACGAGAGAAAGAAACCTTCGATACCCTCTATCCGAATTACATTTCAGAAAATACGACAAATGCTTAAGATCACTCACATTAATAAGTTAAATTAAACAAAATCGTCATCAAAATGAAAATCATTAACAGACTTGCCATCTTTGACTCCAGGAAATGTATCATAAATATGACAAGTAGCTAGGTTTTCTAAATTTAGCTTTAGCTTAATTTTCGCTCATTTTTGTTGGAGTACGTTGTCGTGAAGAGTTTCATAACAGAAACTCTTCATTCCATCACTTAGAATATTGCTAAATAACATATAAACGAAACGTTCTAGCTGTTGAATTTATGGTGAAAAATATTTCAATTTGTTACTTTATATCTTAAAATAGTAATCTCAACGCAAAAACTTTATGAATTGATAGAGTACAAAGTCCAAGACAAAATGATTAAATAATCTTATGTTATAAATCACTTAAACCAACAACACAGATGCATAAAAGGAGACAAGTGGACTTGGATAGGAAGACGGAAAAAAAGATACGAAAAACGTGCAGCTACAAGTAGCGAGCTGTATACATAAAAAGAGCAGTATACTGGGAAAGACTTTTTGAACAAGACATAAAAGCTCCACTTTAAAAGCTCTGTTTCCTGTAATATTTTACCTTCACGAGAGGAAAGAAACAAACTATCAGATAAAGAGCTATTTCTCGCCTTCTTATTATTATTTCTAAAACTGATGATGCATGCGGTACAGGATGCATGACGCGCAACGCAGGTACATTTTCACGCAGACGAGTGATTGAAAAGTAGCGCCTATTGAATCAAGAAGGACCAGAAGACAGATATCACTTAAGGACAACATTTGTATGTACGACAGAAGAGATATTTCTTTTATTGCAGTCTATCTTGGACCTCAAGATTTAATTAGGAATAATAATAGGAATACCAAACTATGTTACCCATAAAAATTTAATGAGCAACTTTGATCTCTAAATTGTTAACTGGTTTGTAAAAATCTGATATAAAATAAAAAAGTGTGAATCGGTGAGCATGGCTAAGATCAGCTCATAAATATAAACAAGGCATAAATCAAAAGAGGCTTTTTGAATTCCAATTAAAAATTCGGGGTTTTGTGTTCCAGCAGTTCACCAATATCATAGGACATGTAATTCCGAAAGATTCCAACCTTTTGCCGAGGAAACGTGATAAATGGACCTGAGTTCGAGAATATCCTGGAATCACGGGAGAGGTGGCAACGCTAAATACGGTAACAACGTTTTCTCGGAAAATAATCGGGAAATGAACAGTTTATTGTGTATCAACTGCAGCAAAAGGTGAAGGAAAAGATGTAGACATCAAATGAGTAAATTAAGTTCCTGAAGGAATAAGAAAAAGATTCCGAAAATAACTGTAAGCCTTCCAAATAAATAAGGAAAGTGAGGAAAATGCTCTTGGATGGAAGGCAGTGTAATAAAACGAACGTGTACTGCTGAAATAAAATAGCGAAGCGAGGAGAAATGCATAAACGCACCAACGAGGAATAAAGCAGAGGAGAAAACGCTCGTGAAGCTCGATAGAGGAAGTAGATAAAATAAAATTCTTTTTTCGTTCGTTATGCACGATCTTCGAGGCAGGGGAGCTCTTTCATTATTATCATAGATGCTCTGCTTATAAAATCAAAAAATTACAATGATTAAAAGCGCCGTTACTCCGTATATTCCATGTCGAAAAGAGCTCTAGAGGAATATTCAAACTTTATTAGACCCTTATTATTCAAATTTTTTTACTTTTAATGCAGATAAGTAGGAAAATTGCGATTTACCTCTTGTATATATTTGTGGAAGCGTGGAAATTTTTTCTCGGGGTACATGTCTAATGGGATCACTGAAGAGAAGTATGTTAGAGTTAAGATAAGAAAGACTTTTATGCTTACAAATTACTAAGTAGTTACGCCTATTTGCCTCGTTATATCTACTCCGAATCTGGTTTTTCTGAGGAAAAAACTCATGTGAAAAATCCGTGATGATAATTTTACTTACAAGTAACCAATGGCGTTGAGTTCCCGACGCAATATTGACTACTCTTTTCCGTGCGCTCTTTTATCAGCAAGAAAATTTATTTACCATTCCGTACCACATTGCCATGTTGGGCCATATTTATAAAATTAGAAGATGGGGAACGATAACATACAACTAAAGCCCACGCAGCATGTAAAATCGTAAATCAAACGACGTCTAGGGCTTTTCGCGGACAAATAAGGGCAAAATTTACTCTGATTTTTACATTTTTACTTTAAAAATTTTTGAATAAGAACCTAGCTCAAAATTCAAAATCTTCATTCGCTATTGTCAAGTAATGGAAATACAGTTATTACTGCAGAGATTTACTGGCGTTCTATTTTCACATTTCATTGATAGAGCATTCTTATCTTTTTCTCGAAGTCCTCATTTAACGGAAAGAATCGTGGGATCTTGTAATTTTCGATTGTACGATCAAATAATCTAGCGATAATTTATGTAGGGTCCCTAAAACCAAATTTCCAGAGTCGCAGTTAATTCATTTTTAACCAGGAGAGGAAAAAAAGAGGAGGAAAAGTTTAAAAGGAGAGGAATTGAAAAAATTCCCATTTTTGTACATAGCCAACTTATCTTGATACTTGTATCGTTCCGTTTCGAGTATTTCTTGAAGGATAATAGCAATGGCGGCTGAGTGAATTAGAGTACACCTCATGAAACTAAATCAAAGAACAACCTGAATTATTTTACTTTTCTTTACACAGAATGTAAGAAAAGAATGTTTCCGTCGAAGTCTTCAATTTTTCATCCAACTCTCGAAATGCTTGGCTTTTCTAATTTAGATTCCGGTGGATAATATTGTTACCGTTTCAGTTAAAGTAATCAGCAAGGACTTCAAAGAAAAAAAAGAGGTCTTGCGACAGGTGTTGGTAGGTAAAAATAAGACTCGGGCATGTGTAGATTAAGGATCAGAGGTGAATTTCTCTTCCCAGCGCAATTCTGTAATCGAAAGGAAGTTCACTTCCGAACACAATTACGGCGTCAATTGAGCAGTAAGGACAAGTATCTCCCTCCTTTGGCCTCTTCTCCCTTACATACTCTTGAAAGCGAAAATAGAAAAATGCCGAGCAGAATAAGTGGGTAAGGAAAATAACTTCCTGACGTTGAGAAGTTTCCTGAAAACAAATTCTGTTTTCAAATACAAACACAATACTCTCAATGTCGTGAGTTCCGAAACATTTTCTCCATCTGCTTTACACTGAAAGAAGATTTAGTAAGTTATAACTATTTATGTAGAAAAATGGATCGAACTTGAATATTTACCTGTACACTGCTAATGAAGCGATACGAGTAGTTCTATCACGAAATAATATGTTTGGCAAGCATACTAAGCTATCTGGTGGTCTTGTGTCACTTCATCTGTAGAAGATTCGGCTAGAGCTAATGGGACAATCCATAACATCTACATAAAACCCTGCAAGCCACCTTTCGGCATGTGGCAGGGGGTTTGGAATAAAAAAAAACCTATCACCTTTCAGTGTGAAAAGGACTATGAAATTATCTGTACTAAAGTGAAACACGGAAGTATCACCTTTATTAATAAGAATCAGCCTTTCAATTCCTGAAAATTCAAAATCTATTTGCCGCATTCATCCCATTATTGTGACAGATAGTAGTAGTATTGTTAAAAGTGCTTCGACAGCTTAGGTCATTTCGCACGTTGGCTCCCACCGGGAATCGAACCCGGGATCGCTTTCACTGAAGTCGAAAGCGTTGCCCACTTGGCTATCCGGGAGCCCTATTGTGACAGATATAGAGAAAATATATCAATTGGATATTCCTTAGATAACCTAACTGACGATGATAAATTCTCCGAACGCTAACATAGGCGACATTTCTTTTAATTGCATGAGAGAATACAGATTGTTTTGAAAGTATTCCCTTCTTTAAATTTTACGATATCAATAAAAAGTTTTAGAAATGCGAGATTTAGGTTACCGTCTAAGAAAAGAGCTCACGTCATACGACCGAATAAACAAATTAAGCTTCTCAGTTAAAAGTAAAATGGAAAAAGAAACAGGCTAAACACATAGTGTCACATATTTCTTGATAATAATATCTCACGTTATCCTATTCCATTCTTTCGTGATTTCTTTTTCGGTCTACAACGTTCATGGCAAACTATTCCCGGCAATAATTCCTTTTTCACGTGAACATAAAAACGAATTTCCGTAAAAACTCCGAACCGTAATCCGAAGCTTTCCTCCTAGCGAAAAAATATGCATTTCATTGTATTCTAAAACACGATAGTTAAAATGAGATGAAGATAGAGGCCGCACGTAAAAGTGCATACAACAGAGACTTGGGTTCGATTCCCCTTAATTACATATTTTTTCCTACTAGATTTTATTCTCGAGATAGTGACTGCGATAGGTGGTTTAATTAATATGAAAAGTTAAAAATCAATTTAAGACCGGAAATGAGTTTTCAAACTGAAAAGATTCTTGAGTGTCCTTCATAAATAAATGCAGAATTTTATACTGTGAATGTGATGCAGCTAATTATACGTTAGATATTAGCCCCGAGTGGACGTGGCGTAGGTCAAGATTTCGATATGTGAATTTAATTTTTCATAAGTGCACGAAACCAAATATTATTCTGTAAAAATTTGAACTTTGATAATTCACGCCCTCAGATTCCTCTCTCGATTTTATTTTTCTAGAATATTCCCTTCCTTAGGCGAAATCATTTATCGCAAAATATTTTCCCAATTTTACATTTAAGATCCTCAATCGGAAATCCTTTACACCGAGCTATTTTGGAGACCGCATGGTAATAAAGTACCAGGGCGAAAAGAACTGCAATTTTTGATGTTTGAAAGATATCACTAAAATGCGTTTGAAATGAACTGCCTTGCGAGGGCTAGATTCGTAACGGAGATACGATGGGTAAAATTCGCACTGTCGATACCACAGAACTTGAGACATCATAGGTGAATGCTTGCTTTTTCATGTGCGTGCGTATGTGCGATCATACATGGCCCGAAAAGTGGTATTTCTCGGAAGGGAGCGGTCCGGTTTCCGACAAATTTTTGCTTAATGTTCCTCCTCTCGTAAGCCATCTGTGCACCTGGGTTTCGAGCGAAAAATCGATTAAAAAGTGCATGCGGATTACTTCTTTTTGTAGCCATTAAAAGCGTGAGAGAGCAACATATATTAAACGGAGAAGGCTTTCGATAAGGACGACGACAGGGCCGACCGCCGCGAGGGAAAGGCAACCCCGTCGAAACGGTTTATCAACGGAGCTTGGTCCTGATTTTTAAATTAACGTTTTCCTTGTGGCTCTAGGGGTAGACCTTGGCACCAGCTGATACCACCGAATTCCTCATAAAGAGGTCTCGAGAGAATTTATTGAGTCGTCCCCGAAATACCGAGATGATAATGAAACGGGAGCCGGAACAAAATACGTGAGAAAGGATGAAGGACTAATTGGCAAGCAAATGGGATCTCTGGAAACATACTGATTTCATTGATTTTATTCATTTCCCTAAACTAGAAGTTTCTCAATGTAGAGTAATACTTGTGTTTTTTCCGTGATGTAATATTTCGTGAGATTTTTCCTTTTTAAAAGTTTTTCTAAGATATCGTTGGTAGAATTTGTTTCAGTGATATAGATTTCGTTGATACGATACAGAAAAAGCAGGGAGATTGCATTTCATGAGCATTCTTGAAAGTACACAATGCAATCAAACAATTTTCGAAGATATTTTAAATCTATATATACTCTCCTAATAACTTAAATTATTAACAACTGATTCGAGATTTTGCTTAATTTTCTATAAATTAAAATTACCGATATAAATAATATAATTGGTTATAAATAGTATACATTCCGTATGCATATGCTGGTGGTACCTATAGCAAAAAAATCTCTGGAAAGATTTTACGAGAAGATTTTCAATGCAAGTACAATTATACTACGTGTAATGCAAAACAATAAATTTCTGCGTATGTGTAACAAATTTACTATCCACGAGGCATTCATAGAAAAATTTTCTCGCGCGATTCTGACTTCTTATGTCAACGCCAGCACCTGGAATTTTCGAGTAATTCAATTTGAAGGATTTCTCTTCCTTTTGAAGTCATCGAAGTATTTATTGTTTGCTCAAAGTTGGAATCGAAAGAGATGAGACAGGATGGATGACATTTTCCTTAAGTGACAGTAAGTTAACGTGACAACATGCAGACTGGGAACGCTCTACTTTGTCGAGTTTTTCATAAGCGTCATCTTTTCGTTCTGTGAAATAATGCACGAAACTTTCATTTAACCCTCAGGTAAAAAAAAACAATTGATATTTTCGTCGTATTCTTCTCGTGCATACATTCTGCTAATAGAATACTTGACAATTAAGAGATAAAAATATGTTTTAAATATATTAATTTCTTTCTTTCTACTCCTACTGACCAATAAATCAATAGATGGGATTTACGGTAGCTGCCGATGGTATCCCGGATCGCGAAGGAAGCTCTTGGCTACAGTGGCCAATGTCTGCTTCCCTTGGCCGGAGAGATCGTCCAAACCCTGAGGGCATCCACCTGCCCTGATTCTGCGATCTCAACAGAAGATTCGGAATGCGCGGTGGACTATTATTCGCATCCATCTTTAGCTGCCGAGGGAGAATTTTGTGAGATAAAAATCCAATACGCTACATGCTTTGAATGAGAAAGTAATAGTCGGGTTGGCGATGGAAATGAAAGGGGAAATGGGACAAGCAGTAGCCAAAGGGGAAATCCAAGAGGAAAAGAGCCACTTTCATCTTGACTCTATCTTGGTAAGTACTGATGGAGGAGACGCTCAATAATCTCGAAAAACATTAATGCCTTTGTAAACAGGTATAACATGGTTAATGCTCGCCTAAAAGGCTTTGAATTCGCGACGGCAAAGAGATTCCCACCGTATTCACTCTTTTATTTAAAGAATTTTCGCCTCTATAATTTATGGAGCGTTTAAGTATTCTTTACAGAAGTGATTTAGGCTCAAATTTGAGCTATTGATCGTGATTACTCAGGAAAAGAAAGCATAATATTCGGAAAAGCATTTTGTGAAGAACTACCTTAGGGTAAAGCGAAGAGGAATGTATAACTTATGTTAAAACTGATACGATCGTGAGATCTTCAGAGAAGTTTGAGCACATAAACCTGTTTTCATAAGATACTAGTTTAGAGATGTCTGGTCATAAATTCTCTTTCTGTTAATGTGATCGCACCACTTTGCGTACATACTAATACTACAGAAAAAACTTGCATTTTTGGAAAATTTAGGCGACGTATCTAGTTTGAGAGAGTGCCATATTTGTTTTACGAATATAGGTCGCGGAATCGAATTTAAATGTTAATTAAAAATTTCACTCGGAACCAACTTCAAAAGAAACATAGAAAGAATTATATGTTTCCCGTTAGCAATTATGAACTCCAGTTTCTCATTTTTCTGTTTTCAGTGTTCTACCCTTTTATTACGGCAACTAAGCCAACTTTCCGTGATTCAGCCCTTAGAAACGCAACAATGTATGTGGAGCTTGCACCTGCTTCTCTATCCCTATTTGAGGCAGTATCGCCCGTCAGAACCCTACTCTTCTCAGCGGCGCTTCTAAGCGAAATATATTTCCATCGGAGCCATAAAAAAGCGATGTAGCGGTGCGCCGCGTAGGATCGCGTAAAATGCCTCACATATACCTAAGCGTGAAAGCAATTTGCGCCGGTCATATCAGTCAAAGCAAGTAACAGGTTAAACTCATAAAGCACTTAGTATGGAAGAGGGCTTGGGCGGCAATAGGAAGTCTTCTGCCCGCCTTTGAATGGTCTCATGACAAAGCTGATTCGCTTAGTCAGAGGGAATAAAAGGCCGCGTCTTGCCAACTGGCAAGGCTTATTTCGTGATTGATTGCCACTCTAGGGCGTCCAGTTCTACAGCAATCCGATATTTCTCTGAGTTGACCAAAGGGTTAGGGCGGAATAAAGGTGTCATAGAAGAGGGGAATATCACGCTGCTTCTTTAGCGATGACTCGGCCCTTCCGGTGGAAGAAATCAATCTCGTTAAATGTGTTCCACGGAGATCTCGCCGACACCTCAACATACACGGACAACTGAAATGACGAGCAACAAGTAGGGTTTGACAGACACGGTGACCACATTTAATAGGATATAATAGTACGATGAATTCAGTGACAGGTAATTCCATTTCCATACAACTAACTAAATCTTGCGTCTCATTTATTGTTTTGTGAGTAACCTAAGCGAATCTAAGCAGTAGTGGTTATTTTCTCTATTCAAAGAAAGCATAATGATTGAAAAATTATATTAAATTCGGTTATGGTAACATTCCCTCATACTGACGCTTTTTGTGTTTGCTTTTCCATCAATTTTTCTGCCTAATTTATTTCTATATGGCGTTCTTTCGCTCAGTTTCCTTTCAAAACTACTCATCATAACGCTGAATAAACTAGTAGCTGCCTTTCTATTTTTATTATTGAGGAAAAAATATGTGGCCCATGCAGAAGAAGTCTGCTTTTACCTGCTACATATCTGTGCACACGGTAAACTCGGAGGAATAGAAGAATTCCTCCTTTCGTTTCCTTTCGAATTCCTTTTTCCTTTGTTTTTCTATCATATGATTTCTCACATTTTATTTTACATTTACGTGGAATGTAATTTTCCCAAAATTTTAGAATGTTTCCTTTAGACCATAAAACTATCGATTCCAACAGTAGTAGTAGTTTTGATAGGTGCCTCGACAGTTGAGGTCATTTTGCACCTTCTCAGCATACTGGCTATTCACATAATAATATAATAGGCAATTTTCACAGCCCAAAGCAGATTCTCATGAATTACTTTATGCATTCATATTCATTTCGGTAATTCCTGGAATTCACATCCGACGTCGGGACTCGTAACTAGACTCGTAAACAAGCAAACAAACTTTACGTTTGAACGAAGTAGTAGGGTTAATAACCTAAAAATTAAATATACTGTTTGATTTTAAAATTGAAACAGTCTTACCGAAAGAAGGTGATTATAAAAGGTAGATTTTGATTTTTGGAACACGCTGTATTCTTCGAAGAAAACAGATTTTTTCCAAAGAATACGGATTTCACGTGATGTTGCATTTTCCGGAATGTAACTGGGATTTCATTATAACCACATACATTTTTGAATTCAATATTTGGAAATAATGAAACAAGCTAACTTTTAGAAAGCAATTTGAGGCATTTTGATTGGATTTCGATGAACGAAACCTACAAAGTGGAATAATAAGAGTTCATTTAGTTAAATATTGTAATCTTATAGAAAGAAATGCAAGCCAAACAAACTTTCGCTTCCAAGTGAAATCTCTTACGCGCTCGCATCTGAGAAAGAGCGAGACGCGTAAAATCGGCCACAAGAATCATCTCAATTATCGCTCCAAACGAAACATCGCCAGGGTCGAATTCATTTCTTCATCCGATTCACCCTTTCGAAAAACCCTTAACACATCCGTCGGGAAACGATTTTTTTGGTCGTTAGAGAAGCCTCCGCTCTTTCCCTCGTTCATTTCACAGCGTTGAGACTTTGACTCCTCCCGAAAGGGACGCTTCCTCCTCATGTAAATCCTCGACGTCTAAACCAATTCAGGAATCGTCGACCACGTAATCGGGTCACGTATTTCCGACGTCCGACAAGCAAACCCATCGTCGGCGAGGGAGGCGAGGCTTAACATATGGGGGAGCCGATACACGTTTGGACGACGCGATTTCTCTCCGCCCATATGAGCGAGAGAAGGCTGTTTAAAGACCTCCCATCGTTTCTTTCAAAACGTTTGTTCGTCAATACGCACGCTGCACAAGAGTACTACTCCGTCCGGCTCTTGCGACGCTTGCGGAATTATAAGGGCTACGACGGCATTTTTACGATGCCCGAGTTGATTTTTATGCGATATAACATAGACGTAAACTACCACTCCTCGGAGCTAATCATATTCATTTCCCTCAGACGTTAACCTCATTCCAGGGAATTTATTTGGTTGCATTCATTACATCACAACATACACATATGACTTTTCTAACTGTTAAGTAGACATAGGCGGAATAGTGCCTTGCAAGAAGTTGAGAGATGCTTTCAGAACCTTTTGCCAATCTAAATTGAAGGATTGCGTCTTGAACTCATTTTTCAATTCACACATGGCATTAATTCTATTTTTAATTCATCATGCTCCTTTTATCAATCTACGGCTAACCTCCTCAGGCTTTCTTACTTTGCTTTTGAATTGAAAAGGTTGTCATAGTTAAGAAATTTTACCCGTCATTGTGCTGATAGAGGACGAGAGAGTATTTTTACAGGCTTATACATTTGGTTGAAATGACTAAGTTATCTTTAAGCAAAGCGGCCGCTTTGAAATAAAAGCTATCAACATTTTTGAGGGCAAAATTGTAAAATGTTATATCAACAANGAAGCCCTTTCCCGTATGACGGCATGGGATGCGATCGCGTGTGACTTGAGCGATCATTCGATGTATTTTATTTAGTATCGCTTCTAGTATCCGTGCAGAGATGACAGAAATGTACGCTTTCGCAGAATGAAGCGTAATTGCAGTAATTATTGGTTTGAAAATAATACTTTTTAGAAGTAATGGAATTTAGAAATTTAATTCAAATATGGCACATTTATTTATATACCTATGACTTACATCACATTTTGAATAGTTTTGTCTCCACCAGAAATTTAAATAAATATTCATCTTCGAACTCGAAAAAGAGTTTCGACTCCGACAAAATCATTCGCTCTATATAAATGAAGTAAAACATTTGTGTGCATCTTTGCCTAAAACTAGAGAACCAGAAGTTGCACGACTTTCAAACATTAGGAATGTCCTCCCTGCGCAGATAATACGCTATTTTCATTTGCCTAAAGCTCCCCTTTTCGACTCCGGACGAGTCATATCGTTCTCTTCAGAGATGCATGTAAAGTTCACTTTCCTCGCCTGAAGCTTCTGTTTCTTTCGCAAAATTAAATTAGGAAGATTAGTCGTGCGAAATCAGGGCGAATGGACATCAAATACAGGTTCTTATATTGGTCGTGCTTTTCATTCGAATTTTCGAGAATTTTGATAAGATAAACGGAAAATTTTGTGAGATTTTGAGGATGTCAAGAAAACCTGACGAATGTGCCAATTGTCGAATCTGAGCTGATACCTTCCCTCGTAACAATACACGAGGTATTTAGACCCATTTAGAAGTATGGATAAGAATTAATATTAGACTAAATAAAGAGTATGCAATTTCAACATTTTATACTTAGGATAACAAACCGCAGGGTCAAATTTACTTCCAATAAGGACTGCTTCTAAATAAGCTTTATTTTGCGTGATTCAAACAATCATGTTCCTTTTTCACGATGACGAAGACTAGAAAACAAGACATCCATCGGTGCTAGTTCAAAGAAGGGGGATCTCTCGGATGATTGATGAAGACATTTATCAAAACTTAGGTGCTCAAAAGAAATTTGTTAAACGATATAGTTACCGTGGGAAGTTACATTGGTATTATTTTTGAACACGAATTCTGTTAACGTAACCTCAGAAACCTTCTGTCTCATTAGTTATTAGTCCTGTTGATTCTTAACGAGAAGTTCGGCTGGTATTGAAAAAAATTTTAACTTCTGTTTAGGTAACTATTTTCTCCTAGGTCATCTCCTACACACAGGTACTTTCAAGCAAAAATGATTTTAAAGCATTCATCCTTATTATACATGTAACCATCAACATTTTGTTAAGAGAACGACTAAACATGCCTCAAGATGGTCTCTGTAGATAGATAAAAATTCACGCCGGGCAATTCTTCGCTCTGCGGGACCGTCCCGCATGTTGCGAGACGTCTGGCATCCCTGCTTATGTAGAATCCCAAGCTAAGCTCATTCATGATACACTAAGGTCTCCTTGAAATCAAAATGAGGGAAGGATACACACTTCCAAATAAAGTCCCTCCCTTTTCTCAGTTCTGCAGCCCATCGCAGCAACTATCCTTTCCTCCTAAATTTGATGTGTATCAGCGGAATCATCCTTCTGTGCACATGATGAAAGCATCTGCGCCGTTGTTTAGTGCAGACTTTTGGGAGGGAGCAGTGGCATACCATTTATATGCGCGTCACTTCCGAATTCACTTCGCGGTCACGCTATCTCACTCCTAAGAGGGAGCCATGGTGATGCCTTTTCCATCCGCATTCATACATATATTTATTCTTCACTCTTTTGAAAGCACCCTATACTATTATGTATGAGACTGTGTTAGCATCAGTCGCCTCAAGTCAAGAAATTTTGATTGGAGTTAACGAAGATTAAGTTACTAAAATTCGGAAAATGAATATGATTCGTGGATGTATTACATATTCAAGCTTAAGAACTTCTAAATTGATCCTTGGCTCGATGCCAGGGAGCGTTAATTATTCCTCCATTAGAAATGTACAGGAAACTCGGATAATAGTTTCAGTTACTTCCCGATAAGATTTCGCCTTGAAACCTGAGTGATGGTTACTGCTAAAAAAAGTATTTATACTACGGTTTAGAAGCTTGTAGAGTAGCTTCTAAACCGTACTATAAATTGCCATCTACCGCAAATATCTCAGTTTCAATGCTAGGATGGTTCAAATTTCGCCCATTACAAATACACATGGAGATTTTTTAATATTTTCTTCGAGGCACTTTTCGAAAATCCAGATAGCTAAAATTCGGCCTGTGAATAGAATTTGTAACTTCATTTTATATCCATCTATGACAACTTCCGTATTGCTCCATGGTTCTATGCCTGGGTATGTTAAAAATTTCTCCTTGTGATATGTACAGAAAACTCGGATGCTATTTTGAGGTACTTTCCGGTACGATGTCGTATCTGAAGCGAAATTTATTTAGAGGTCCTCCCTAATACTCCTTTGTTCGATGCTGGGAAAGTTCAAATCTCGCCCTTTCAAATACAGGTTACGAATCTGAATATTTAATGCGGAACTTCCCAATAAGATAACTAGCTATAACTCAAATATAAAATAATTGAAATGCGTACTTCGTATTTTCCACAAGTTGAAGTACGCATTTCAATTATTTTAGATGGCGTTCCACAATATTAGGCCAGAACATCTAGAGTTTATAGCTATAACTCGGTGCGTAGATAGGATTCGAGACGATGTTTCATACTGTAGGTAGACCACTTCCCAATTGTTACTAGGTTCGATGCCAATGCATCAAGATTTCGTTCATAGAATATATAGAAAGCTCGGGATTCACTTTGCGGTACTTCATGAACTGAATGTGACTTTAAAAATTACGTGTTTAAAGAAGAATATACTCCATTGGGTAATAAGTAGTAATAATAATATGAATTGTCGATGGTTCGACGCCACAAAGGTTTAATTTCTCAAAAATGTTCTTAGAGAGAAATTTTACCTGTGTATAAACAGGATGTATATGGCACAGTGCTATCAAGTTTAGAAAATTTTGGAAAAAATGTAACAATAAAATTTTTTATGACTAAAAACCTTGTTATTTCCCTAGGTTCAAAGGACGAAACGATTCCCTTTTTGCGAAGCCCTTTCCCGTATGACGGCATGGGATGCGATCGCGTGTGACTTGAGCGATCATTCGATGTATTTTATTTAGTATCGCTTCTAGCATCCGTGCAGAGATGACAAAAATGTACGCTTTCGCAGAATGAAGCGTAATTGCAGTGAAGGGGGCGTAATAGTCGCTATTCCCTTTCTCAGAAAAATCCTTATCTCGGTCATTAAATTCAGGGTCCGACCAGTACATTAACCATATCGTGGTACGTTCTTTGTCTTAAAATCGAAAGTGGAGTAAAGAAATTCAAATAATGAACTCTAGAGGCGTGACACAATAACAAACACATTCCCTACAGAGTTTTTCAGACGCTTCGACAAAGGATGCAGATTCATTCCTTCGTTGCTGAAGTATATATTTGCTGAGCTTCTGAGTAGGTGATTTTTAATACATTTCGATATGAGATACAATTTTACTATCATACTTAAAAATATTTTCTAACACTATTATTGCGATAAAATTCTCTGATTATCATATTACATTTATAAAAATAAGGTTTTAACATTTTCATAGATATAAAAATTAAATAACAGAGTCAAAAGTAATATTCATGAAAATGCCAATACTAGTAGCAAGAAATATAACTAATTGGGATAAATAAATGCATGACGGAATCAGTTCTCGATTTTATGATTATATTATATGACAAATGATTAAATCATAAGTTTGATTTGCCATTGTGACTACGACTAAGTCCTAAAGAATGTTTGGAATTTCGTAGAGCCTGAAAACACTTCAGAATATAAATAATTACACAGATGCTGAGGATTTCTCGTAAAGATCATTTATTTCACACATCACAAAAGCTAATTTTATGACAAATACGCTTCAGGCAAAACAATCTCATATGAACTGTATTCCCGGAGTAGGATTTTTTAGCGAAGCCAGCCTTTACCATACTCCTCCTTGAAATATGCCAGCGAAAAGAACAAGAATGTGGAGCTATTAGTGAAATGCCGCCAATGGAGCAATTATGTGGTATATGAAGAGGGTCTGCAAAAGACAAGTTCACACTCCAATATTTTATTGCCGCCGACATGAGTGGATACGTACACGAAACATCTCCCTGCATAAAAATATGTCTGCAAACATTGCGTGGCATATTTTCCCCAGCACCGCGGAAGATAAAAAAACAACGCAAAAACAGTTTCCGCACGCGAATCGCGGAAAGACACAGGCTCCGAATATTCATTTAAATATCCAATAGAATAATTAGCGGTTTGACTCTAACAACAGTGAAAGGAGTAATATCCATCGTTGTGCTCGAGCGTTGTTGCTATACTTCCTCTTAAATTATTTACCCGCTGCGGGTTCTTCATTTCTGGATAAGGTGCATTGAATTATGTACTCAGGGAAGTAAAAATGCATTCATCCCTTTAGCACGCGCTCGTTCTGAATTGAAATGAAAAACGCGAAAGAGATTTTGATGACCGCGAAATAAAGACGACGCTGAAATGATTTGGCGATTGAGTTAATCACGGAAGTTTGCAAGAGGAATGTGTGGAGGGAATAGATAATTTGACGAGGGAGAAAGAGAGTTGAAGGTTGCAGTTAAGTTATTGTCGGGGAATTGGCGTGCTAAATTACGCGGATGAGACTGGAGTAATCATAAGAGATGACACAGGTGCTTTCTCTTCCATTTTAACGGGAGTCGACTTTCCTTATAAGGTACCTGAAAGGCACCCCCTTTCGCCCTTCCTTCGCCTCCTTTTCGCTTTACGGATTAGGGCGCGGAGGCTTGGATATGCAGCCATTTACTTTCCCAAATAAAGCGATCTCTCCATATCCGCTAAGGGGTTCCCTCCTTCTTTCACTTCTCCTAGACTCCGCTCCATGCAAACTCCTTCCATTCCCGCCGTAAGGATTTTCCCCGTCCGGACCAATTTCGAGAAGCGTTTGACGGATCCGCAGGTATCGGTCCGAAAGATTGGGTAATTTATTGTCCGCGTGGGGGAATTCGGAGGGGCATTTGGCGCGTGCCAGTTTAGGGCCGCTGTCCATCTTTGGCGGTGAATGTTGGAGAAATGTACCGAAGCCAGAGACGGAAGTTTGTCGCATGCAGATGACTATGTGTGGAACGGTAATTGGATTTCAAATGAAGTTGCGGAAGCGGTTGATGTCTCGCGAACACCCCATAAATAATGCGAGGAAAGTCCTCTATCTTATTCAATATTTCCACGAACATTAATAATTTAACCGCGTTCGCGGATTTATCATCATTAGTCTTTTTCTTTTGACGGCTGCGTGATTATATGATAAACAGAGATTCACACATCTTCCTACTTTCTGATACTGTATTCAAATATGATTACTCTGCTCATTCTTCCTAAGCTCATTTATCATTTGAAGACTTTCCTTTCAGTCTGAATTCTTATCCTAAAGCTCTCCTACGACAAAACCTCTACCATGATGAAATGATCTTATCATACCTTTTTTTCTTGTCGCCAGTGTATATTGCTTCCAAATACATCGTGATTATCTGAATAATTCCCTTACGTTGAAATCTTATCTTGTGTATTCCTCTTTTACTGATGAGCAATGTGAAGGTTTGATAACAATGAATATCCTACTTTAAACTTGAAAAGTTTGATACAATGAAGATCAAACATAACACGGAAAATGAGTAAATCCGAAGTACGGCTCGGCAATCAGTATTTCAAGCAATTCTACTCGCGTTCCTCACGTGACTGTTGTCTGTTATTTTACGGACTTAACTCCCCGCGGAAGTCTGCTCGTTATGCTACAGAGTCGATCGAGCACTGCCTTTCCACATGACTCTTTTACCCACAATGTAAACAGAAGAAGTCAGTTACACTAATACTAAACGAATGATTTAGCTTCGAAAACCGCAGTTAAAACAAGAAAGATTCCAACTAACGAAGACACCGACTTACAAAGGTGATTATTACGAATTATCTATAGATTAAGAACTAAGCACAGTTTTGGTTTTCTTTAGAATGTTGTTGGCGATTCATTCATACGCTTCTATGCCGCTTAGCTATGCACTAATAATGGATGATTAAGGAGTGATATCGAATATAATTTCTGTCCTCCTTAGTCCAAATTTTACAGGAAATAACAACACTAACAACAACTTTGCGACGCCTATCTGATTAATCGAGAGTAATAGCTATGGGTAGCAACCCCCCACTAACTTTCGCCGACCTATGGCTACATTCGCGTCGAATGCAATCCAAACTGTATTCGAAAATGCATCTCTCCCCGAATGAGCGTCATACTGCAACCGCTTCGTGGAATAAAAATAAAATGCAAATCTAGGTATCAGTCGTGCAGCACAGCCAGACTGGCTCCGACCCCCCGACGTTTAATTTTTTCCTCCACAGCCAATCGCCTCCATAATCGCGAGATCATCTCCCGATCGAAAGCGCCCGGACATAAAAAACGCCATGTGGAAATTTCTAAAAGGGGAAAATGCACGGCATATCCTGAGGTCTGCATGGACATGACCCGGCATCGAATCCCCGGAGGAAGGCAGCGCCACTCTGCGGCCTTTTGTGGAAATTTACGGAGGTCTGGGCTACAGTGGCGCCGTCGCGGAAGGAGCGGTGAATTGCTGAGACTCCACGGAGAAGGGGAGAGAGATGGGGTTGAGTGAGGGTGGGAGGCTGAGGGGCTTAAGAAGAAGATGCAGCGGGCATAGAAAAGCGAGGCGGCGGAGTGACGTCTTCATTTGTTGACGCTAAGAAGTTCGTTCGCCATTCAAATAAACCATCATGCTTGTTTTCTTTCGGTTGCCTTAAGTCTCGCTGACAAAAGGGACGCGAAAAGGGTTGTGCATCCGTGGCAAACAGGAAAAAATGACGCGCGGAATATCTCGCTTGAATTAAGTGGAGATGAAGGTCGTAAATGCGACAATGACTGTGGAAATGACATTACGGCTTATATTCCTCCTACATTAGACAGCGAATGTTCATATTAAGTCGGACATTTACAGTACTTCGCTTTAGGAGGATTATTACTTTTTAGTTGGGAAATAAAAATTGTACTCGATAATTTCAAAGATCTCCAGCCCAGGAACAGAGATTTTTTATGTCGTAAAAGATTCCTTAATTATTATTGCATTACAAAATTTTAAATACAACTCTGCAATTAAGATGAGTTAGTATAGGCTTCTGTGATTAAATATATTTTCGTTACTCATTTGATTAGGAAGAATAATTCAACCAGAGCCTAAGAGCATACGATCTACATGATTTATAAGATATCATTGAAACTGGAAAAAAATATTTTATTTTTGAAAGTTTTCTCTAAAAGCTTGATCAGCTACATATATTTAAAGAGCTAAACTTTTCTTAAAAACATCATAACTTTTTCAATGACGTCATCCTTAGGAATTGTCCTTAGAAATTGTTAATTGCTCTCTAAAACCACGAATGATAACATTTTTCGGTATATTAACATTTACGGATGTAAATTAAGTGTAAATGAAAGCCTTAAATGCGACAATGACTGTGGAAATGACATATCGGCTTACATTCCTGCAGATTAGAGAGCAAATGCTCATATTAAATTAGAAATTCACAGTATGCCGCTTTAGGAGGATTATAACTTTTATGATGATGATGATGATGATGGAAGTGGGTAACGTTTCATAGGAAACTGAAATATGTTTAATTTCTCTGATACAGTTCACTTGCTTTTAGATTATTTAATCGCTATATTATATAGTTATTATTTTTCAACATTTTCATCGAACGATTTTTAATTCTTCATCGTCATGGTTTCGGATACAGCATTATTGTAATCATACATTAAGTGGAAATCAAACGTAAACAAATTTGTTGAAATCGAAATATAATGAAGCGACTGTTAAACGGAATATTTGCGGAAACTTCGAAGACGTTTTCTTTACAACCATCAAACGCTTATTCATAACTGTGCAAAGGAGCCAACCGTAAACCAAGTCTTTGCATATCATGACTTCAACAATTATCACCAGCACATGCCAGTTTCCGCTTATGACATTTCTGAATACAAGATACCGTTTGTAACTGCCAAACTATATTAAACCTTTTACGATTCTCGGTAAAAATTACTTCAAATGATTTAGGCATGCAGACGAAGCCATCCCGAAGAAAAATTACGCACTTTATTCAATTGGTTGGGTATCTTGAAATCGATTCTAAAAGCGGTTCAACAAAAGGAAGAGAAATAATCTTTCAAAGTGAGCGAATGTGGTGGAGACCACTTTTGCTGCACGTGGAGCTGAAAAAATGGGGAAATAACTAAACAATAACTACTGAATCGAGGAAGGTATTTCCCCGTTTTTGCTTCGAGACTCGTTGCTCGTTGAAATAAGCTACTAATATATAGCACTTTACGTTCCACTACTGAAAAATCCCATTCGGACGAAAGGAATTCGAGAATACCTTCCAACTCTCCTTTTCGTCTTGGACAAATCGACTCAAATCTCTTGCTTTGGATGGATTATATACTACTGAGCAGTTTACGGCATAGTGCCTTCAAAGAGAACCGTCGCTGTACATTGGAGAGCTGTGAGATCTTAGTGCACCGCAAAACATTGGAGCCGGGGCATACTCTTCAACTTTCATTGTGCTTTTGTGCTTTTTATTGCAATATGTTATGTAGTTAAGAATAATTTTATGAAAATACTTATGTGATTTCCTCATTCGAATTTGACTTCTCTTACCATTTCAGTATTAACTTAAACTAATAACGTACAGATTAGTTTTCCGAGAAGTTCGAGATAATTCTTCGTGTGCTGTGGAAGTAAATGTGCAAGTGTGATGTGGAAGTGTAAGTGTAAGACGTAAGTGCGCTGAGGAAGAGGGAGGGTTAGGAAGTTATGCAAAGGAAACTTTCAGAAAAAGAGCTCATAATTGACTAGAATTGTCTCATAGCAAATAACATATCTTTATATACCGCCAAGATTTGGTGAATTTTAAGATGGAAACTAGCAGCTTTATCGAAATAAAAGATAACAGAATAAAGAGAGAGAACAGAGTAAAGAGGAACAGAATTTACCTTCGGCAGAGAGTTATTAAAAATCACCTCTTCGGATATAATGTATGGATGAATATGTTTGGAATAAAACTAACTTTTAGAAGCTCTCATAAGAGGAACGTACTCTACCCAGTGAAAAGGTATTCCTGTTAAATGGTCTTTGGAATCATTTAAAATTATTTAAAATATATGAAATTATGTATTAAAAAATAAATTATGTTAATTTACTGGTACAGGAGGAAATATTTGGTTAAGGTGGTTTGAGGTTTGCTCTTCCTATCATTGTTAAAGCGATAACCATTCTGTCGAAGCATTTTCTATTTGGCCTTTATGGAAAGGGATGAATATATTTTAAAAACCATTTACCCGTATCATAACTAACTTAAATTCTTATCTTGCAAAAATATTGAAGTATAAGCTTCATATCAATGTCGTGACGGGCATATTAACGATGTCCCCCTTTTCCTGTACCATTACTTATGCAGTGGTATTCTGATCGATGTTATTTGGACGAAATATAAATTTTACTGATCGCATTGAAAGCTTCTAAAATTGAGAAGTTACCCACCGACGGAGAAGATAAATTATAAATACCATCAGCGAACTTGAGGAAGCTATCATGTATTCATTAACTGTTCTCAGCATTTTGAAATTCTCAAAACCTTTTTATAAATTTTATTACATCATCGAAGGTATATTTCCCATAATAATTAGAGATTGATCTCTGGGATTTCTGTTTCATTGAACCAATGTAATTACAATGGAACATACAATTTCATTGTAATTCTATCAATATTTAGTACAGTTCATTCGAAGATTCCTTCAGGAAGAAGAAGGTCCCGTCAGACTTTATCAAGTCCATTCTTTCTTGGGATTTTTCCTGGGTGCGCACCATCTTGCGCAAAGTCACCCTTACCCGTTTTCCTGTGCCTTCAGGAAGAGTTTGAATATTATAAATTTCTGCCAGTGAGTTAGTGCTCCACATATTCTATAACTTTGAATTAAAAAACTCCACTCTCAGTTTCTCATAAATCCAATAAAAATGAAATTCACTTGTCATCATTCTCCAGAGGTCAATTCAAAAGTAAACTCATTCACTATGAAAACTTGCGCCTATCTAATCGTTTCTGCAAATGTTACGGTCTATTTCCACCCGCTGATATTGCCCCATCTCCTAAAGTTAGGATTCATTTCTCCATTCTCTATTTCATTGGATGTCAGAGACTATGTCTACTACGAAACTCCTTCATTCATGCTAAAAACTCTTCCTCTGTTTCCCTCGTTTCGCCAGCAACCAATAGAGTAAAAACACCAACTGTTTTTTCTCTCTGTTCCGATTCTTTCTAGATATGAGCTGAAGACGCCATGCTTCTCTGCGTTATTCAAAGAAGAATTAGCATAAGTCGGAAAAGTGCGATCTGTAGAAATTCAAAGAGTTTTATCCATTTTTTGTGTGCGAAAGCGATTCTCGCGCGATACAAGTATTATCCGGTGTTCTTTCCTCTTAATAACTGACTCAGATAGTAGAAACGGTAATGTTTTTCAATCTTAGCCATTATTCGGACTGTTCTTTTCCTTACTCTCTAACGATTTTCATATTTCCTGACACTGCTTCAATTTAGATAAGGGTTTCTGTTACAAACTTGAATTAGAGAGCAAATATATTCTCCTATGCTTGTAATCCTGTCAACAAGGTTTCAGCTTCAGAATTTCTGAAAACCATATTATTGCTTGTGACACTGAGCTAAAAAATAAGGTCAAAAACTGAAAATAGCGGTCGTATTAAATTTTCAAGTCATTAATCCATCGTTCTATTTAGGAACATTTTATTTGTTCAGATATGTTTACTTAACATATATCTGCCTTTAGAATCTGGACACTGATACCGTCTCTCCAGAACAAATATTGTGATAGACTTCAATCTTTCAAGGTTGAATACTGTATAGAAAATCCGGTTAAATTGTTAACCGCTAGTCAAATAGTGAATATTAATAGAATAAATGGTAAAATAAGCTTCGCATGAATCACAATATTTTATTAGGCTCTCAAACGAACCGATATAAATTTATTAACAAAGAAAATTCTCGATTCATCATGGTCCACATATGTGAAAATTGATAACTGAAGTAAAGCACGGTTTTAATGTTCAAAATTTCTTATCAGATTAAGATATTTCAACCCCAGTAACAATTCCCTAATACTTCTTACTTCGCGTTCTAATAAAAGGAAAAGACCAGTATTGACCTGTCATCTCTAGATACCGTTGGAAAATTTAGAAGTAAATGTTGGAACTGTATTAAAGTAAATCAGTAAATAAAGAATTAACTTCTGATGATTACGCCATTAATTAGGAACGCACAGTTTAGGAAAAATTTAAATGGTAAATCGATTTTTATTTGAAGTAAATAAAGTTGAATTTGCCATTTCATAGGGGTTTCGCCATTTTAAGCCTAGTTAAATGATTTAACAAAACAGTGTGCTATCTACTCATCATAATTCCTTTAACTAAAAAGATGAATAGTCATGCTGAAAATGAAATGAGCAAATTTTAAATGCCACAACAGTAGTGCTATCATTGTTAAAAGTGCTTGGACGACTAAGGTCATTTCGAACATATGGATCCTCAACGGGAAACGAACCCGGAACCTCTGCCAACAAAGGCGATCGCGCAGACTACTTATCCATCAGGGAACCCGTTTAAATATCGTGATATTAAGCAATGTGATGAGAATTGATTCGGAATGTTTAAATCAAGTAAGATGTTAAACCGGATAAGGTATCGGGACTACCTTATTATGGTCGAGCTATAAATTTATTTAATAGTTTAAATAATCTCAATAAGCGCAAGAGGATATGACTGCAATGGATAGCTCCAATTTATATATTTGAGGAATGGCGCACAATTGTGAAATTCACTCATTTTTAAGAACAACGGGTTATTATATTTATGGAAGAAAAATTTTCCATTGTGACACGATTTATTTTAGCAGGAAACTATAAATTCCTTTAATAAGGCGTCTAGTTACAACCGTTAAGTGACCTAACTGAAACAATATACTTGGATTGGAAGCACCTTCGAGCGGTCATCGTCAAATATGCGAAACGGAATACCAGCAAGTTGTCGGCGTAACGTTTATCGGCAAACTCTAACATGGCGTCGGTCATGGATTTCATAAGCTCTCACGTAATATGGAGACAACCCGTAGCATGTAAGACATAGAGGCAAAAGAGGAACGGTTAGCGAGCGAAGAACAATCGATCCTGGTAGGAAAACGCCCGAGGCAGCGGCAGCTGACGACCGGGGCACTCCGCGACAATTAAAAAGACGAAGCGGAGCTTTCGCAACTCATCGCGCGTTTGTGACCCTTTCAAGGAGGTCGAGTCGCGGTGTTTGCCTTTGCTCGCATCCCCGTGACACCAGAGAAAGAGGGATTGAGGAGAACGGAGAGTCTTAGCGATGAGTTGATACCTTCAAACATGAAGCGATGGAGAGAAGGGGGAGCTGGTGGCTGGAGGTTGTGTCGGAGGTGCCCATTCTATGCAGATAAGGAGAGGATGGGGTTGCGACCCTTCTTCTGATGGAAACGTCAGAGAGGGCAAAAGAGGGCCTCTTACAGCATTTCATCACCTCTTTCTCCAATACGTTTCCTACACCTTTGTTGATAACCACTAGATAAAATAGTTTATTTTTTCGGCAGATTAAGGCAGGAATTTCACGTCCGCTTTTGGGCGAGTGGTGATAGATAAGCTCTAGTTTCCCTTCCCACTTCAGTCTTCAAACAATTAGGACGAATAAGTTTACCTTATAGAACAAAGAGAGGGAGCCTTCGATGGAGGCTAGGCTAATCATGATCTATAAGCGATATTGATACATGAAAGAACTACATTCGATCGTTTAAGCCTATTAGGTTGTGGTGTATATTACTAAAAGAATGGAACCGTTCATCTGAGAATGAATTAAAATTATTATAATCTTATAGAACGGGTTATACAATTTCATCGACCTAAAGGTCGTTACTGTTTGTGGTTTGAGGTTTGTTCTTCCTATCATTGTTAAAGCGATAACCATTCTGTCGAAGTATTTTCTATTTGGCCTTTATGGAAAGGGATGAATATATTTTAAAAACCATTTACCCGTATCATAACTGTCTTAAATTCTTATCTTGCAAAAATATTGAAGTATAAGCTTCATATCAATGTCGTGACGGGCATATTAACGATGTCCCCCTTTTCCTGTACCATTACTTATGCAGTGGTATTCTGATCGATGTTATTTGGACGAAATATAAATTTTACTGATCGCATTGAAAGCTTCTAAAATTGAGAAGTTACCCACCGACGGAGAAGATAAATTATAAATACCATCAGCGAACTTGAGGAAGCTATCATGTATTCATTAACAGNTTATCAGAAAATCTTACGGCAATCGAATCCATGTTCTCTAATGACCAGCATTTTAAAATTTTAATTCTACCGAGAATAGTTATAATAAATGTAGAAATGTATCCTTTTTTGGGAGAAGACGGAGGAAAATACTGCGGCTGAGGGCTTCATGTGACAACTGACTGGTTGATCAAGTATCAAGTCAACTGCTACGTCTACCAACTTGATTCGTCGAGGCAAAAAGTCTTATTAGAAGGATTATAAAAAGCGAAATACTCGAAAACGGCAAACGAGAAACGTTTAACCGTATTAGACGAAGAAGCAAGAGTGATCCATTGAGACGTAATTCTTCGATGATTGAGTGAAGGGTGTAAATGGTGCTTTATTGGGAAGAACGATTAAAAAAGGGTTAGCAGCTTGAGAAGATGTGGAACCGTGGGAAGAAGGAATGAGCTGGATGCACAGCAAAGCTCGTCGGTAATTGCAGAAAGGGAAAAAGGATACTCATTCCCTATACTCAATAAGGAGGCGATTGTTTTCATAACAACGCCTCCTTTAATCGACGTTCCTTACGCGACGCTATAAATACTAATCTCGTGGTTTACACCGCGACTATTTCAATCTGTTCATCCGCAGAAATCGTCCATGTAATTTGTTAAAAGCTCAATTTGTGGCAATTCCCTGGACATACGCGCAGATTGGTTTACGCTGTACGCATTAAAAAGCCATTGCCGTGCCTGTGTTTGGCCTTCGACACTTAACCTATCCTTACTCTACTGTAATCCCCGCCGATATAAGCGCTGAAATTGTAGAGCGAATGAAGTTCTCGAATGATTCCTTACCTCGAAGATGTGCTTTTAAACACATGATTATACGCAGGTGTGGAGGATTTTAAAAATTGTGTAACAGTTCGACAGACTGGAATGGATATCTAATCTTCGAATGCGAACAAGTGATAGTGATGAGTAACGGGTGTGTCGAAAGAGACTCGAAATGCTGATTTACAAGAAGCGTATGATTAACATGACGAAGAGTCGCGATCTCAAAGATAAAGACGAATCGACGTATTTACAAGGCAATTAACGAGTTTGAGGCACAATTTTAGTCAAATTTCATAAACGAAAGAATTATAATTCATTAGCGCATTTAGTCGAAAAAGTACGATGTAAGAACTTGAGTTCAAAAGTAGGGGATTTCAATGATTTTAGTTGAAAATTTAAAAAAATTAGCGGTTCCTGCTTAAAAAGGCTAAATCGTTCGACTACCTAAAAGATGGATAGTTGACTATAGAGGGTTCAAAAATCAAAGATAACCAATGATTTGATAAAATATGTGTTAATTTAGAACTTGTCATTCCGATAGAAAGCTTGTAAGCTGCGAAATAATTCACTGACATATTTGTTCAAAACATATTATTTTATATTCGTTACTCTGAATCTACGATAAATTTATTTAAAAATTTATTGGACGTATTTTGAATTCAGAATGATTCCATGGGCCACAGGAAACCTACGTCGGTACATTAATATTATTATTTTATTTAAAATCATTGCCGATTTATCGTCAATGGTAATATTTAAGGCATATTTTTAATTATAACATATTATTAATTTCTCAGGTTAGCTTTCGCTAAAATCCAACAAAATTTTATCAGTGCGGCGATCTAAAATTCCATAACGATTCAGTGAAATCATTGCTAGGTCAATCGTGGGAAAATGAAGTGACAAAATTAGGAAGAATTAGAAAAAGCTATCCAAAATCATAAAAAGTGAAAATCGTGCGAAAATTTATATATGTCGCAGCATTTCTCGCCGAAGAAGATGAAATTACAACGTCCAAAAAGGACGATAAATTTTCGCGGTGGAAGACGACTCCGACAGTCCAAATGAGAAGGAATTTTGGAGTGAAAAGCAGAAGAGAAAAGAGGAGAGAAATTTCTTTAGGGATGCGTCCCATGTCCGTGGGAAAAGCTATCCCAGCTCGCCTTCTTTAAGGAGAAGGAATGGATGCCGTATCACCCGACCGCGCCTCTGAATTCTCAATTGACTCATTTTCTCATTTTGGGAGCAAAGGGATTTTTCGGCAGGACTTCGGGAGTGTTTGGATGAGAATACTGGACCACTCAGCAAAAAGAAAGCATTTCTTAATTCGAAAACTGTGACGGAGTCGTTATCGAATCGATTAGCGTTTGCCTGGCATTCGATAAGAAGGACAGCTATGGCCAGGCTTAATTGTATTAATATATTCAATGATGCTTAACGCTTGCGGTAAATGGGTCTAATTGGCAATGGCAGTAACAAACTAGTGAATTATGTAAACAAATATTTTTAATTTGAATCATCAGATTGGGTACAAAAATGTATTATATTGCATTCATATGACGCTCATGTTTTTATTATATCAACAAAGGCGAGTAGAGAGAAGTATCAGAGATGATTAATATAAATTCCACGGAGGAAGGGGAAGAGATGATTCAATTCAGCTAAGCAAGAAGTATAACTTTTAAGAATCAATCTCGGCTTCAAATCCTAGATGATGACTTAATTTAATGTGAAAAGAGAGAACAGAGAGAAATTCACGATTTGTAAGAAAATATAAAATAATATGTAAAAGTAAAGGAGAATTCAATCAAAGTTGCAAACATTTCGAAACTTATAGCTATGATAAAGATGTAATCAGGCAATCAAAAAAAAAAAAACAAAAAAACAAATAGCTTTTCTAATTGAAAGTTGAAATCTTCGGATTCGATTTCTCCAAAGGGAGAAATTAAATCTGAATGATAAGAATTTGAGAAAATTAACTCTTCATTAATTATTTTGCATCTAAATTCATCACCTATTTTACATCTAAACTAAGCGGAAGAAGGATTCTTAGACCTCGAAGCGGCCAAACAATCCAAATACGGAACAATTAACTCTATTCGTCTGGGAGCTTCCGATCTTCTGTATCTATTTTCCTCCTATCAGTTTCCGTATACTCTTTTAAGATAAATAAACCTCCTAACCTGATTACGTCTTAGCCAAAAAGCGTGACCGTTAGTTGTCCTAATCAGATTTTCTAGCAAAAGATAAAGCATGTTTCCTTTAAGACGGGTTATATTTCACAATCTAAATATCTACTAATCCTGTGTCCTAACGAACACATCTCTAATCTATAATAAATTCTGTCTTTTGAAGCGGCAAAGCGGTGCATGGACTTCATGAAGTGCAGCTTTTTTTTAAAGTTTCTTGACATATTAAGCTTACTTCAGTTACAATGTTTATTAAACTGAAGAAAATGAAATAAAGTCGACATAAAAATGCTTTTCCCAACTCATTGCATAATACTCATGCGCTTAATCTAACAGGGAAATCGGCATTTTGAAATAAAATAAACATCTAGTAAAAATATCAAATTAAACATGTTATTTAAGTTACATCCCTCTATAAGGAGTTGAGATGGATCGTTTAACAAGATACACTGACGTTAATGTTGCGTAATAATACATAATTGTTATAGTTGTGGTCTAAATTTGAAAATATTTTGAAAAGAGCGTCTATTAAGGTACGAAGCCGTATTAACCCTTAAGAGCAGTATGAGCAACCCTCAGCCTCCCCATCATTAGCTACTCAAAGTCTTGTAGAAGAAATGAAGTTTACCAGGCAAGATGAGGAGAGAGTTAATTAAAGCTTGCTTTTTCCCCCTGAGCTAAATTGCTATAAGTGGACTTTAATCCGTAGGATTTAATAAGTAGGAAGGTAACCCTAAGTGCATCCCAAGCATTATAAGTAGGTCTACCTTTCATACCTCAGCAGCTTCATGTTATCATAGCTTTGGACAAGATTGAAACATAAGTTAATGAATAAATGTATATTCTCCTCTGTCTATCGATTAAAAGCCGATAAAAGATATTTCAACCTTTAACATATGGTGGTAGGAAGGACTTATTGAACTAATGATTAAACTAATTTTTCGGGAAAAAAATCTGCAACAGATTAATTAATTACACTCCTCAGATGCTCACGATTCATTCGTCAACATTCGTCGTATACAGCACAAGATGTATGTACTTCTGATATAAGATTCATCTTTGGAGAGAATGCTGGCAGAAAAATTAAAAACAAGAAAGCATTTTTTAAATACATTCATTTAATCCTATTTGCAAAAGGCTGAATTCAAATAGAATATTCTATACTTTATTTAAGTCATCAAATTTGAAATAAAATGCCGACAGGAATACCATGCTTGTGTGAAGTAGGGTTTATGAATCTCCTTCCCATCCAGTTCAAATGCAACCTTAGAATCGGCCATATTTACTCTATCTCAATAGTACTTCGAAGGAAATATATTAGCGAATGCTTGAATTCCGTAGGAGAAAACCTGCTCAGATTCATCCCATTAATTTATAAGAAACAAATTATTTCCTTTCTGGAATATATATTACGTCACGGTGTCTGTTACTTAGTCACTGTGCTAATCGATTTTCAAAGTTCGATTAGCATTAATTCCCTCGGAAGAAATTAAATGAAGACTGCAGTCATTAATTGAATTGACAATTTCCGTCCTGGATCGGAGACGTGTTCGAAAGTCCGAAGATTCGGAATGGCGAACTCAAAACGTGGGTGTAGCTGCGTAAGATTTTGGATGCGTCGAAAGGATTGCGAGTGTCTCAAAGAAGAGGAATCGGTCCCCGGCGAAAAAATGTCTGTCAAAAGCAATCGAGAGAAGAATATTAATAGAACAGCGGCTTTCGGAGTGTAATCCATCGCAAAAAGTAGCAGGTGTACGTAAAGGGAGTGGTCCTTTAGAGAAAAAAGCGGTTATTCTGCCTTATACATAATGAATAATTCGGGACACTCGAAATACTAAACTTCGCGCATGAAAATTTGGAATGTGCGCATTCGTCATGCGTTTGGAAGAATCACATGCTACAGGAAATGATTGGGGAGACTCCTTTCGTAGGAAATCGATCGCTTAGACAGATGTACGCACTTTTTGTTTTCTTCTTACGAAAGATAATTGTTCATTTTATTCTTACTCTATATTAAAGAAATTAATGCTTGTTTTAAGTAATGAAATTTCTGCCATAATTTGCATGTATTTAATTACGCTTCCGTGTATTTAAAGATTCAGTCGGCTGGAGAAAAAACGAATTAATCGTCTTCGACTCTGTGTTTACTGG
This sequence comes from Ladona fulva, assembly GCA_000376725.2. Lineage (NCBI taxonomy): Eukaryota > Metazoa > Arthropoda > Insecta > Odonata > Libellulidae > Ladona > Ladona fulva. The sequence goes on from KZ308318.1 coordinate 1,019,764, forward strand.
CTTTGAAAATGAACTTGAAATAAATATTATACGTTCAATATCAATAAGTATTTTATTATACGTAGTTACACTCTTTAGTATACCAAATACCCAGCTGAAACTTATTATATACGTCAGGGCGCAACAGACATTCAAAATTATGACGAGGTCCAACAAAACACAGTCTAAGAGACAGTTTGAGAAGCCGTGAACCGAATTTATACTCATTTTTGGGCATTAAGTGTCGAAAACATTTAACTTGATAATGAATTAAATAAATATAAGCCCAAATCTGTTTTCTATCTATTTAAGATTTCAGAGTTTAATAAGAATCTTCTTCCTTCGTATCTACAGTAAGTTATTACCGAGAAAATCTTTGGAATATTTGTCAATGTCCGATTTTAAAAATACATACCCTTCACATGCTAAACCCATCAATTTTTCTTAGGAAAAAGAACTTAGAAATTCTGCTAGCACTAAAATGGAAAATTCCGAAAAGATTTATTACAATTAGTTCATAGGAAACTGGTGTATTCTGTGTATTGAATATTCCGTTGATCGTAAGGTTGAAGTGTGGAAAATTACACATCGGTAAAATATTGAAAATGAATAATCAGTCGATGATAATTATTTTTGTTATGCTTATATGAAGCCATTCTACAGAAAAATTGTGGACATAAACCTTTGATGTAAGCCAAGCAATCCTGGCCATGCGGCAGAGTTCACATCGTATATTGATGTCATCCTTTTATAAAACGTATTAATAGTACATGCCCTTCATTCCAGAGTCAAATTTCTTAACCATTTCGTTGTCGTTCTAATAATTCAAATATTGCATATGGAGGCAATGAAAATTCATTTATAATTTAACATTTAAAGCGATTGGGATATACACACAATGCAGGCGTAATTACTCAGCAGTTACTTTGTGCGTACATCCTAGGAATGGAATACGTAGCAGCATTGTTCTTCACCAGTAATTCCATCACATCGCTAAATGTGCCAATTGGCAGGGAATACTCACTATACCCAAAATGTCGCTTTCATCGGCCATTGGGGAACCAAAGGAGAAGTAATTAAGGAGTAAAGGAGTACCTATTTATCCATAGTAAGCTAGGAAATTTCTTTCCGTCTTGTCTGTCTTGTATGTCTTCCGAAAACCCTATACCGAACATAAAATTACTGCTGATAATATAAGTGAATCTAAGTGTAATATCTTCTCCTTATCAATTGAACTTCCAATGAATGTCGGATACGCCTTCGAATGCGGCGGCAAATGATTCGCGTCCGTTTGAAGATGTCTCCCGTATGAAAGACGCTACAAAAGAACGCGTTCTAATTAGCCCACTCTTATACCATCCGATTTTTCTGTCACTCCCCGATTTAAAAGACTTCTCTGAGATCCTCTCAGATAGGTCTTCTGAATGAAATGACAATGTTAAAAGAAAAATAAAATCACGCGTTCCTGGAGGACAGTAAGAAAGACCAGAAAGGTATATTTTTAAGAGATTAAACTATATAAATAAACTATATACATTTTCTTTTATATTAGCGCATTCCCATATCTTCTATGACTGGTTAATTTCCTCCCTTTCAATCTACGTCGTCATTTCGAATTTGACGAAGAATTCTACCTGCAATTTCTCGACTGGCTCCTCCAATTAATCTCTGCGAAATTTTCCGGCTCTCGAAGACTCTCGGATTGGACATGCTGTTTCATGCAGAAAGGAGCAATATTTTAATCCGCTCGTCTTTCTGAGGATCTATTGATAAAACTGAAAATTTAATGGGATCCATCGAGTCTGACATTGTTTCCCTTTCCTTTTACTACCATGGAGACCTTATTCATTGAACTACTTGCTGAGCTTCACATCTCATGGTTCGCTATGTTTCTGTCTCATAAGTGATTCCTTTAAGCCAATGATTCCTATCGAAGCACTCTCTGTAAATAGAATGAAGATTTACTTTTCTAAACTCCCGGCCGCAGATGTGGAACAAACATCCGTTAATATTTGACATTTCAGTAAAGATAGTTCACAGATAACGATGATTCAGATAAGAAATTTTTAGCTGGAATCCGGGTTTTGAGGAGTATGCGCACCTCAACCTTCTGCTGACAAAATGAATTACAGATAATTAAATAGATTCTGCCGAACCTTCCATCACTATCATAGATAGGAAAAAGTTTTCTTTAAAGTCAATAGGAACGCGAAGTATAATTTGAAGACAGGAACGTTGAAAGTAATCAAAAGTTTTGATCAAAGGATGAATGAAGTTACAAGGAACTTGATATCGATAGCGTACCAAATAGAATGGATGTACAGCAGAATTAATTAATACTCTTCAATACATTTTCAGTGACCCCGTACTCCCAAACCGAATTCTAGGAATAATTCCCAAGGATGAGCTGAAAGAAAGGAAAAGCTGAAAAATATCGACGTTACTGAAATTCGAATCCAGGTTTTCCACTTTCCTAGCATCTGTTTTCTAGCTATTGTACCACTTCAATGAGTGGTATAACATTCAGATATTTGGTATAACTGGCACTGGTATTCTACCAGGCGCGGTAGTTAAGTGGTTAAATTAGTGGCAGTTAAGAACATCTACTGGGAAAGTGACCTGAGTTCGAGTCCAAGTCACTTCTATACTGTTCACTTCTTTTTAGGATTGGCTTTTGAAGAAGTACCTATCCGTGTTAAGTATTTATTTCTAATCTCATCCATCAAAAATTATTATAACCTCTGTGACGAAACACCGGAACAACATGTGGTATTCCTTTCTTCCCTTGACTAAAGGGCCTCAATATTGGTTAAATACATCACAATTTATAACAGACGTTGCGTAATTTTGAAACCGACTATTGCGAAGTATAAATGATTCTTATTAAATGTGGGTGGCGGGCGACAAAGATTGGACCACTCCTGCTCCTTACCTGGAAATCGCTGCTCTACGAAATGTCACGATTTCAAGCACGTATGTACACCGAAACGAAACCACTGACATGAAATCATTTTCGGCGAGCGAAAAGAAGGGAAAATCAATCTTACTCCTTCGCTCCTTCGAACTTAGATTTATTATAAGGAGCACTCATAGCGGCGACAATTCCGCTTACAAGCGATCGTCAAACCGTAAATATCTTCCGTTGTCGCGGAGGCGTTTGATGGCAAAAAAAGCTACGTTCCTTTCCGATCAACATGGATGTAAAACTTAAACGCAACAAGCTACGTGCTATCATCGATCTTGGAATTAGAAATTTTCGACCTCCCGGAATGCATAATGCCACTCTAGAGCTCAATCCGGGAGTCGTGGCACGAACCGCTCCTATTCGCACCGTCAGAAAAATCCTTTGCCCACCGGACGTCTTTTCGATTAACGATCGCGAAAGTAGGCAAAAAGAAGCACTGCGCATGTTCTATTAAGCGCATTTATCCCGGGAGATCTCGTGGACTGGACAAGGTGCAGCGGCGGAACGACCTCAAGAGACCACGACCGGGAAACAGCCGGTGCGTGTCCACTAATCAATTTTAATTCCAGCGTCTGTAAAATGGGCAAAAAGTTTAAAAAATTAGAGAAAGATACTTTGACGAGAGCTGAGTTACAATACTGACTCGTGATGAAAATTCGAACGTCGAACCCGGTCCTAATAATGAGTGCCGCCGCTCCGATCGAGATTCTATAAGCGTGGCATGCTTTTGAGAGAAGGTAATATTTCACGGGTCACGACAGATCTTTTGAGTTATCCGCGTGACGGAGGCGATTATCAAAGTGGCGATAAAACCACGAGAGGTTGCCTCGTTTTCTAGAAACCTTGACGGCGAGTCACTTTGCTCCGCAGCTATTTGGCACGTAAAGGAGATTAGAAGTGGCAAATAGGTATCGAAATGCAAGGCGCCCTTCGAAAGAAAAGGGTCAAAGGAAATGTAAATGCTCGTTTGACAGATCTTTGATAAAGGAGGAAAACGAGGGGAGGGTTAATATTCCGATCTGAGCGCGCCTGTAACACAAAGGGCACTAATGCTAGAAGGATGGTTTTCCTCTTTCGGAAATGCTCTTTATTTTCTCCTGAGCATTATATTTTGAATATGCTAAGAAAAATTCGAAAGAATTTGTTAGATAAACAACTAGGATATACATCATCCCATATTTCTGCCCAAACTAATGATCTGAATATTTTTCAAAATAAATCGCCTTTTGCCTCCGAATTGTTTCCGAACACCTTAACATTAGGTTAAATGTATTGTTCTCTCTCTCTCTCTCTCTCTGACATTAATGATTCAGAAATGTCCTGTAAGAAGAGTAAAATGTTCTTTATAAATGGAAATGCTAAGAATTCAACATTTTTGCTCTTTACTGACTCATACTTGCCCACTTATCGTGTTTTTTAATTAACTGATTTCGTGTATATTAATCCATCAATTGAGTCTACATGAATCTGTTAACAGGAATTTCAAAAATAATTTCCTTTCAATTTAATAATTTTAATAATTTGTTTAATTGTATCTACATGAATCCAATAATAAGAGAAAAACATTTTCCTCAAACGATCACTCATGTATGTTGATTTTAAAGAGAATTCAGCAGCACTTTTTAATTAAGAAAATAATGTAATAGGGCTGTGCTTTACTTTTCGGATGCCTAAGCAGGTAGCTGTAGCAAAGAAACATTACTTTTTGTTTTAGTCAGTAATAGTGTAGAAGTGATTCTTAATTTTTCTAGATAGCTGTTCATGTAGAATTATTTGTTATGCGATTAGAAATAGTTAACATTTTAAGAAGGGATCACTTTTATTAAACTTCCTGTTAACAGAAACAGTATGTTTTCTTAGTAGGAAACTACTTATGGAACACTACTTTTTTATTCGATACTCTTTTCCATTGAAATTTTTTCGTTGATTAACTTAAGTATCCATGTAAATCTTAAAACTGAAACTTCTCTAATGGCTCTGGGATTTATATGACATATCTTAACGCTAAGAATGCTCTATATCTTCTGTTACCTCCTTCTAAGAAGTCTAATCGCAAGTACTCGAAGAGAATGAAATGATTAAAAATCAGTAAAAATCTCGCTGCTAAATTGAATATTGTTTGAAAGAAAATGCATTCATTTTCAGTCGTCATAGAGTTCTACAAAATACTATACTCTCTCCTGCCAATTTCAAATTAGACCATGGAAGAGCCTAAAACAAATAAATCAAAGTTGTATCTAAAAAATGCGTTACTTTCCTATCTTTTTGATCGCGATTGGTCCTTTGGGAAAATGTGAATTCGGGAAGTGGCTGAGGTTAGGGGAAAGTAAAAACCAGCAGCAGCTACAAAACCGCATTTACGCTGTACTCTCAACCACAGTAGCATTTCCAATTTCCTCTCCCGACCGAACCCGCAAATTTTCACCTCTTTTCCGCCATTACCCTTAGCCTTGGGAGTCCTGTGGTAAGTGAACGGAAGAAGGCTAGTTGTGGACCTCAGTATAGGACGTGCCGTAATACGCTGCCTCCCTCACGTGATAACTTTAGGCCGATAAACACTATGGTTATCTTGGAGATGAATTTTTCTCCGTAGCAATTGGACAAATATCATGATTTTCCGCGAATTTATGACATAATGGCGATATTTTTTACGTATTAAGCTACTTGAGTTATTTGTTAAATTATTTGTGCATGTAATCATGAGTAATATTTTCATTTCACCTTCAGTTAAATTGCCAATATGTTGACAGCTATGATTAATCTTCCCTTCGTAAATTGCATTAGATCTAATTTTATCAATGTCATATGAATCAATTATTCAAAAGAATCGGAGAGAGTATAATGCAAGCATTAGCCTAGCAGAAAATACTCGGAAAATGTTGAACTTCGACTTATATACTTTATAGATTAATTTAAATTAATTAAGATCAGAATCTCACAGTACCCTACGGCTTTTCAATAATTGAAGTGAGAGAATCTTTAATATTTGGATACGAGTAAATTTTTCACATCGCATTCTTTAAGCTAAGGTGGATGGTTCTGTTATAAGTTGTGTTATAAGTCAACTCCAAAAATCATCAAAATTTTGATGGTTTTTGGAGTTTACTTTCAACTTACATCGCATTCTTACTAATGATAAAAAGATAAACCAACGTATTTCCACTAAAAAAAAAAAAACTTTTAACTACCACATAAGCGTGAAAATTTTACATCTGTCAAAATCAGTCTTTTGAAAACGGTGAGCCAAAGTGAAGATAAGGAAGAATTGCTAATGATACTGTATGTTTTTATTCAAACGAATCTGAAAAGTTTTTTAATATACTTGAGGTATAATTCTAAAACGTTTAACAAATGAAATGTAATTAAAAATGCGTAAAGCCTACATTGTATTATTCGGATAACTTTCTTTGAATCATACTTTGAATCAATAGGATTATTAGGTACACCTATATTGATTATTCAATAATGAAATGAGTTTCTTTTACGTAAAAGTTAATTCCAAGAAGCTTTTTGTTCTACTAATTGTAAGATCAAAAATTTTATTATTTTACTAGCAAAAGAGCTAACTGGGACTCTTCATTTTAAACTAATAAGACTATTGACTTCATACCCTGGAAGGTGCACATGAAATCTTATTGAATGTATGGACAGTGTTTACTCATATCTGAATGGCAATTAATTCGAGTTTATCCTTCTAACTCTTAAGCTTCCTTCAATGTAATGTATGTTTAGGTCATAGGAAGTTTAGAGAGAGTTTCACACGACTTTCAAGAAAACAAATCAAACTGAGATTAACAGAGGAGAGGAAATTTACCGGATAAGATTCGGCAAACGACGTGGGGGAAACTTCAGACAATCCAAAATCACCGGGAGACTTAACAGATAAAAAAGCAGATAGTTTTGGGAGCTAAACACTGGACCTAACGAAGAGGGGGGAAAACGATTTTTTTCCCGACTGACCTTCTATTGTTTCAAAACTTCCCCCTCTTTACTCTAGGGAAATACTGTCTCGATTTTTTTCCCTGAATACCTACCAACCGACCTGCCAATCCCATATTCCTCTCCTTGTTGGCTTCAAATCTTTCCAATATCCTTACATGTATGAGCAGCAAAATTATATCTACGCCTCGACGCTCTGCCCAAAAAACAAACCATGCTAAGTGACCGTCCATAGGCACTTAAAGTTCGATCAAAAGATCTTTCTATTTATTTTTACGTTCTCTAAAATAGAAGAAACATTTTCATCTACGTTCATCATTTGACGCTTGTATTTTTTGATAGGTTGAAGGGCTTTACCTTTATTTTACCGATAAACAACATTAAAACTCTCTTATTGGTGCTCCCACTTACTTCCTGCCTTATATTCTATGCCTGCCATATATTATTGGCCACTTATTACTACAGTACTACTTATTTCTACTTGTTCATCAACGCTCTATTTTATTTCTATCAAATAGTTTGGCTGTCTTTACTTCTTTATTATCTCCAATATTCCATTTTAACCCTTTCATTAAATTCAATAAATCATATCAGAAGATAAAGATGTAAAATATAAAGACTCTGATGATATTGTAAGTTACATAATAATCATTCATAGTGACGGTCACAGCTTACCGTGTAAAATTTAGGGAATTCCCTTAGAGTTGAAATTTCTTTATAGATTTATAAAATTTGAGCATATAACTGACAATGCAGGATCTGAAAGCCGCCTGGAACACTTTTGTTGAAAAATGGGGCATTTGAAGCTAATTAAAACAGAAGGTAAAAGTACTTTTAATATATAAAGCCAAAATGAATGAATTACAAATATCCCGAATATTATTAGAGAACAATTTTCCTAGTGAAATGATGCCGTTTATTCCGATAAATGTATTCAATAGAATATCAAAAGGCCTTATATCGTTTAATATCAATATCCATTTATACCCTTGGAAAAAAATATATCACGTAGCCGTTGCAAACAGAATCAAAAAGTCTTCAAAACTGAGGATCCCCAAACTTATGAAAGTATAATTTAAGGAAATAAGTACGATAAGGAAGACTTAAGAATTATGTTGTAATTTAAGCAAGTAATTATACGGCTGAAAACTAACAACAATAACATTTATGCGATTGGCACATAGGCTGTCTTTCGCACTCCAATAACATCCATTTTTCGTATATAAATTTAAACCTGCATCAACACAAAGTATCCCATTACTTCTGCTACAGAATGCGGGCAGGAACTTAATAAAAACCAGTCGTAATACTGAATCTCTAGCTACGATAAGGCGGATAAAAAATACAGACAGCAATATTGATTGTGCACGGGGCACCATAGAGGAGCCGAGGTCAGACCGAGGAAGGTTCTGCCCCCGACAGGTGTTGGTCCCAGCGATCTCCTCAAATGACCTGGAAAAAAGGGATGAGATGTGAGGAGACGATGAGTCTTTCTTCCCGCCGCAGAAAGGATCGCGGTGAGAGCGGGGGAGCATAGTTAAGGGGAGGGGGTGCGTTGACCGAGACGCGGAGTCTGCACTAGTCCGCATGCGAGCCGGCAGTCGCCGGGAAGCGCGCGTAGCCATCGGCGTAGGCCGAGAACATTGCCGGCGGTCGTGCGGGGGAACGCTATGTGGTATGAAGGAAAAAAATCTCGGAATGAATCTCGACCCCGAGATAAATATTTATGAGTGAGGGTTTCGTGAATGGGAACCGGGGTAGGATATTTTTTTAGTTCGACCCATGGATGGAGCGAATTGGTTCCACCAGATAAGATTTGTTGATTTGATCCTCGAAACGTTTTATGGTTGGTAGGTAAATATGTATTGGACGTTGGTTTATAAAGAGAAATAACAGAAGATCTTTCCGAAACATCATTTGGCTTTGAGGCTCCTCCATTCAGAACTACGCTAGTTTGTTAAGGAAGATTCAGACTTAATCGGAAATGGAAAAATTCCCTTCATATAATAAAGTCCCGATCCGAAATACATATACTTGTAGAATTGTATCTATACTCTCTTACGTAATATATGAATTAGTTCACTGCAAAAAAAATAAAATATTAAACATCAATTACTTCTTCTGTTACCCTTTTGCGATCATCGATGTCCAACAGAAAATCATGATTCAGATCATCATCATTCATGGATTGAACAGAATAAGGATGAAAGCATGACCATCACCATTTTCTATTTAAACAACTTCGAGATCCAATCAACTTAAAATGGGGAGAGCTATCTACACTAATATGCGACAGTGATCGACCACAATTTTTTTTATACGCTTATATTTGCTAATTTTCATCTGCTGATTAACTATATATTTAACTGAAATATTTATCGGAATCAAAATTTTAATCATTGATCATATTGTTGCTGAGTATCCACAGTAATTGCCAACAAAATCTAATTCGGATGAGATTCCCATCTCAAGATAACCTTCTCTGCAGCTAATAGCGCAACTTGAAAAGTAATTTGAAAATACAAGTAACTCTCATCGACGGTACTACTAAATGCTAATTTATAACAATTATTCGCTTGAAATTGCCGTAGTTATCCTTTATCGAGGGTGAAGTAGCATGCGACTCTAATGCCACTTCGCAAATGTTTAACATTTTTATGGCGAAATTTAATTTCGCATTTTAACAACCAAGGGAACGAAAAAAGCAACGACCATCGATGCATTTTAAATGGGTGTAATTGAATAGTGGAGAGAAGGAAAATGATGAATAAGTCTTGGCAGCAGTGGCCTCCCCTAGTCGCGGTTCCGTATTGGTCGCAGACGCCCTAATGACGCGGGTCACGTGACCGAAGATTGGCAAACGGCCATAATGGAGACACTGCACGGATAGATAGAGATATTTTTCATATTATTTCCCAACCGTTCCATCGTTTGTTTTCATGACTCGGAAAGCTTTCTCCATAAGATATCGTGTGATGTGCCGCTTGAACCGGTGGAGAAGAGACAAAAGTATGTTCAAGTGAATGGCCTGCGATTAAGAAAGAAGAGGTAGATGTTGAAGACGAATAGAAAATCAGGAACCACTTGTTAAAAAGCTTAACACTTGTCACGCGTTATCACTTTTGGTGTCACACCCGGTATGAATATCGTTACCTTTCATTCGGATTTATTGCTAAATTTTCCTCGATGAGCGGAAAATACTGGAATGGGAAGACAGGAAAGAACTGAAAAGGAAAATATAGCAGGGATTACCTCATTCTTTATAAAAGCTTAGAAGATGGTAAAATGAGAGGAGAAATTTACCATTATGCATTAATTCAATAAGAGATATTTTTAATTGAGTGCACTTTCGGAACGATTCCATGAAAAATAACTTTTACAGAATCGCAAAAAATCGAATTTACTAGGTTTCGTAGCAATGTTGAACTTCTCATAACTGTTATACGTCATAATGGATCTTAATGGAACGTGAATGAATGAAAATAGTGTTAATAAATTATTCTTTGCAAATCATACATTCATCAATATCTACCGCAACCAATGGAATATCTAACAGAAGCTTTCAGAGATATATTCTGGGCTTCCTTATTCGGTATGATCTGCTTTTCAATCCATATCTCAACATCTTAAATCCATTTTTAGACTACCTTACGAAACTAGTTTGGATAATTAAAAACGTTCATTAACCGTGTGAATCAAACCCTCCCACTTTCGAGAACTTTAAAATATCGCCGAACCAGAAAAGGAAAATGTCGCAGGCCTCCGCGATTCGATCCTTATCTTTCATAAACTTGCATCGACAAAGCGTGTCGAAAATCTAAAGCATCTCTTTCTCGCAGTTTCGCTTCAGGACTAGCATCGGCTGCGTTTTTCCAAGAAAATCAGCCTCATTCCGACTTTGCTACATTTCCTTGTTGTGGACGCTTTTTAAAAACTCTTACTCCCGCTGACATCGACTACAACTAGAGTCGCTTTGTTTATTCTCTCCCTTGAACGTGTGTGGAATTGCGTGCATCTCGAGAAAAAGCCGCAAGAAACCACTGGGAGGACAGAGAAAAAATCAACTCTCCAAGTTGTTAATAAGGAGCACACATCGCCTAGGAGATGGAGGAGGAGGCGTCGAGAGAAACAGCAATAGGCATTCGAATTGGACGCCAATTCATAGCGAAACCTTCCGTACATCGATTCTAGGAAAAGGGTTGCATAGTGGATGAAAGAAATTCGGACTTTTTAATACCACGACATGATTCCCACCGTTCTTCGGAGTTTTCCTCTTTTTGTCCCTGTTGATGGAAACATCGATCGAAGTTGTTACCATTGACGTGAGGGACCTTAAAATTACTCTAAAGTATCGTTTCTCAAGACTTCTATTGATTACTTCATCACTCTAGGAGAGTTGCCACCCAAAAAAATGAGGCTTTTACTTTCACCTCTTGCTTCCGAATGTCGTCAGTGATCAGGGGGAAGAATAGCTGTGACTGATTTTGCTGCAGCTTCTACAGATTGTTTTCCGTCTGAGGGTATTAAGTGGACGAAATTGAATTTATTTTCCTAACTTCCGAGAGTTTAAAAATCGAATGAACTGATCTTTGAATGAGGAGCTCACTGATTATAATGAAATAGTAACCTTTGGTAGTAGGTTGCCCACTTGGCTCCCGGATAGCCAATTGGGCAACGCGTTCGACTTCGGTGAAAGCGATTCCGGGTTCGATTCCCAGTGGGGGCCTACGTGCGAAATGACCTAAGATGTTGAAGTACTTTTAACAATACTACTACAAATACTACCTTTGAAAGTAGCCTTCATACCAGCGAAAGGCAAACATTAACGTAACATTCTCTGTATACCACAAAAAATAGTCTTCTTAGAAGAAAATAAATGTACCCAATAAACAAGGAAGCTTTCTGATAGTGTAGGATTAACGGAGACTTCATGATAATTGCGAAGAGTAATCTCAAAGATGATTTAATCGGGACATCTTTCTTATCGCTTCTTAAAAAATTATCATTCCTTTCATAGATTTTAATCATGCTTTATTCTAGTGAAAAATTAACAGATGAGAAAAATATTGAGAAATTTGTCTTTTCTCTCAAATATTTGGATTGTTGCAAATGACATACCGAGTCCGATTTGGCTTTCACTAGACGTATATTTATCCTATCAAGTTGTCTCTAGAGAAGCAGCTTTCAGACGAGATCTCATGGAAATCTGTGATGAAAATATATCATGTATGTATATATCATGTATGTATATATCATGTATGATGAAAAATGAGAAATTATTTATTCCTCCGATCCTAATAAGCCGTAGATGATGGCGATAAGCCGCTGGAAACAGTCAAAATTGCTAAAAACTATTTATATTATTAGTGGAGTGAGTAAACATTACACATAGTAATTTTTCCCGTTGCTGGTTGTCATTTACTTGTATGTATTTGCCTGACTGGTATTTTTTGTAAAAGATAGCGGTCACTCACCGAAACCAGTCGTAAACTTAATAAATTTTTGGGAAAAGTACAAGTTCTTATTCTGTCCATATACAGGACAAAGAAGAGTTATCTATTCATCATACTGAGCCTATGCGATAGAGGATGATACCAAAAAATCTTTCGTTGTTTTGAATTGTTCATTGGCATGATCTCCAGTGATTTTCGTGCTTCAATTTCCCATCAAACGTCCCGTTTGAACCTGACAAAGCAGCGAAAAGGAAGATGGTAAAATAAAAACAAAAATTTAGGCAGTTCGGGAGCAATGGAGATTGAGAAGATAACTTGGTGTTGGCCGCAACTTGCTCTTTTTTATCTCATCTGACGCCTTGAGGAAGATTTCAAAAGGTGAGCATGCAAATCAAACTCTCCCTTTCGGTTTCCAGTTCTAGTTCTCAGCTTCTCAAGATTCGCGGTCGGTGTACGAAAATACGCGGTTGGTCCAGAAAAAGGATGCTGCGATGCGATATCCCGGAAGAACTGGAGAAGTAGTCGAAATTTAATGGAAGGATCTATACTATTCGTGCCATGAATGATACAGATTATTATCGAAAATTTTCGCAGCCATCACTCTTCTTTATTTTACGTAATAGAGATTCTAGGGTATTAAATAAACTTCTCAATCGGAATAGCTGAAGTTTAAATTTCCTTCCTAGCCTAACAAGCAGAACAAATTCTGATAATGGACCAAGAAAAAAATCCATCAGTTATAGTTCAGATTACTTTCTACTATCTAGCTCTACTTTTGCTACTACTAACCAATTACTTCACTGCATCAACAGGGTCAGTTCGTGCTTTTCACATTATTGGAGGAAGTTAACCATTTAGCTTTGAGAATTGTATTTTATTTATCACTGATTTTCCAGTTTCCTGTGACGCTGTAGCTAATAACAGTTTATGAATTTCCCTCACTCTTTCATACGAATTCTACCAAACTAGGCAACCTTTTAACCAATACCGTGATGCCTTAGCACTCCATTAACGATCTTCAGCATTCATGTTCATGTTTCCTACCGTGTATTTGAAAAGGAGATTTTACGTGGAACATATCCTGAAAACGTGGAACAGTGTTCTTGTCGTACATGAATGTACAAGACAAAAACTGCAGAAGCAAACATTGCGATAAATTCCTACTACATAAATTCAGGAGAAGATGCCATGTGGCCCGCGAAAAATTTTCTGATGCACTTGTATTCCGCTGAAAAATGTTGGTATCACTGTTACTGACCAATAATCAGACCAATTTTTTCTCCAAAGATGAACAGCAAAACCTTAACATAACTCCGAACTTCAATAAAATATTTAATAAGAATGGTATGTTCCAATACTAGAAGCCAATTTAGTGTTTATAAAAAAGGAGAAATGAAGATCTGCTCACTTCTCGTTACAATTAAATCTTCTGGTTTGCAGAAAATATTATAAATAACTAATGTCAATAATTTTTCAGCGATTAATAGAATCTGATGGACGAATAAACTCACAATCCCTTGCACATAAGCATGCAAATTACTACAAAATTCAGTAATGTTTTACCCCTTTTGCACCTTGATACGATTACCAAAAGCGTAAATATTTAATACTCTCCATAATTCGTGGAATCAGTAGCATTAGGATATCCAATAAAAACTCTCATTTTCCCGAGACTTTTTCGCAGATAAAATATCCTCATTTCTTAAATAATATTCAGGGTGTAAGTACGTAATTATGGCATCATCTTAAGAGTGAAGTTTCTACGGGAACGTTTGAGTATGGGTCCATTAACTATTTCGACCGTTAATTCCAGCAAATATATCTTCCTTTAAGAAAGCCATAAACGCATAAAAATAGTTTTTGATACATAAAAGGTGATTCCCTGAAGTAGTGTCAGAATCGAACGATATTGATGATATCACATTTATTTATTTAAGAATTACCCGTCGCGATTAGGTCATGGGACCCGGTGGCAACGGTTACATGTGTAAATAGGTATGACAAACTCGAAAAACTTATGATATTCATAAATTTTAGACCATTTTCTATTTAACCACCTGCCCGTTGAAGCGTTTCTTGTAAAACTCGAAGAACATTTCTTTAAATATTACTCAGCCAACCTTTGAAACATCTATATACATAGAAATTACCTAGCATCTATTTTAAAATAGTATTACGGCTTCTTGTTTCAGTCGACTTTGACTTGCGTAATGCGTCCCTAAGCCATCTTACTGCTATCCTCATCGAGGAAAGTTTTCACGCCAGCGAAAGAGAAGCATTTGCATGCATCTGTCGTTTACTCAATGCTTTTACAAAAAGTACGCGTAGAGATTATTCGAGAAAGAATTGATATATCCAAGATAGCTGGAGCTATAAAATTGCTTTCCGCAGTAAACAAGAGTTGTATTTCCTTTTGTGATCGAATATAACAGATGTATTGGATTCGCTTCACATTTAGACTAGAAGTTAGAAAACATATTACTGCAGCTGTCGCTTTACATTACCATAATGTTGGTGTGATAAGTTTCACAACCAAGAGGACCATAAGAATATGGAGGAAAATGTTGAGAAACGAATGAGTGGCGTGCTAATTGGTACAATTAAAAATATTCGCACCCGAGAAATTATATAAACTGAGATAAGTAGCATTCTCATATCAGATGCTTATGATATCTGCCGAGTTTTGATCATATCAACACTTTCAACGCATAATTACGAATATTTATGGGGATATTTTCGGGAAACTAAATTAATTTCGTTCTTAAAAATGTAAATCATCGACAAAAGATAGGTACATAACGTTTCGTTATCATTTAAAAATAAAAACGTACACTAAAGTAACATTGTTAAAAGTGCTTCGATAATTTCGCACATGCGAGTCCCAACCAGGAATAGAACCTGAGACCGCACAAAATCACAGCCCACTTGGCTATCCGCAAGACCTATCATATACTTTATTAACAAACTTTAGAAATTATTTTCAGAAAGGTATATCTGATATTGAGGAAATATTAGAGATTTTAACCGCGAGTCTTAGCAGTACTAATAACTTAGGCAGTTTGCAAAATTTAAGATGAAAATGAAAAAGTTACAGTAACTGCAAGCAATCCCCTCTTTTAGAATAAAAATTTCCCGAAATATGATTGAAATTTTCCGTACATCATTCAACGAAAAGCAGTTCTTAAGTTGAAAAGCATAAGTTATCGAAAAAAAAAGGAATTTCTTGTCATTTTTATGTATATTGATTGAATTTCGCGTTAAATGTTAAGAAAAACACTCAACTAACAGAAAATTTTTCAATTTTAATTTAGGTAAGCCATTTAAATGGTTTAAAAACTCATAAATATCTCTACGGATGTATCCCAAAAAATTGCCAGACAAAAATATACATAGAAGTCGGTCGTCGTTTTCTTAGGACATTTCTCGGGAGATGAATTGCTAGTAAAATTAAGACATAGC
>KZ308318.1:1044624-1098192 GCA_000376725.2 Ladona fulva
ATTTTATGCGACCGCACCGCTATTTTGACTGATTCAAAAATGAGCATAAAATAAGAGAAATAGATGCTAAGAAGAGTCGTTTCATGGATACATTCTTTCCTAGACCTACACGCGATAACAGCACGTTGAAAAAGTAGCTAAAAACCTTCGGTGCTTACACTCCCTGCCATACACCGGGAGGCGGCTTGCAGGTTGCATATGTAGATGAAATGTAGATGTAGATGATGTAAATATAAAATAGATGCCTACAAGCGAAGCATATGCTGAAAATTTTGTCTCCAATAGAGAGATACGTTATGGGTCAAAATGACCCATAGCCGTCCTTCTAGGTATATTTTCCATTAAAATATTAATTGACAACTATTTCGAAATTAACTTTCCGTCTTCAAATAGTATAGGTAAAAACACACAAAGTCAAAAAATTTCAAGAGAATTAAAAAATAAATAAGTCGTGAAAATTCATGTTGAACATGCCGTATGGGTCAAAATGACCCATCCCGTCCTTCTAGTGTTAAAATAGATCCCACAATCATTTCCGGCATTAATGTTACTCAATACCGAAAAAATTAAACGATTTTAACTAACTTCACACTTTTATACTAATGCTGCAACAGATCAAATTTCTACATTAGGAAATGAAGTATCCACATTCATAATACGAGTATATGCGGAAAGGCACTTAAGAAACTCGGCTTCGTTAAGAGAATAGTCGGTCGGAGTGACGAAAAAGTTCGCTAGCAATGTTATTTTGCGTTAGTTAGACCTCATCTTGAGTGTGCGTGTAGTGTATGGGACCTTGCCGATAAGTGTTGTATTCGAGAATTAGAAAAGGTACGGCGAAAGGCGATATGTTTTGTGAAGAATCGTTATTATAAATCAGTGAGCGTCACTCAGATGCTTCAGGACGCTAAATGGGAAGCTTTAGAAATAAGATTTCAACAAAGGCTTAATTTACTGGATACATTTAGAGATTAGGTAGGCGATATAATGTGTTCACTATGCTACATAGGCCGTTCCGATACTGCGAGGAAGATGAGGGAAATAGATGCTAGAACCAATAGATTCAAGAACACATTTTTTCCGCGAACGGTATGCGAAAGTAATCGATTAGGGAAATAGAGTCATGGTGTATGCACCCCCTGCCACACGCCGAAAGGAGGCTTGCAGGGTATAAACATAGACATAGATATAGGCATATACACAGACATGTATACTCTCGATAACGGGAGGCAGTCCTTCGTCATATTCTCTATTGGCTCCCTTTACAAAGAGCGAGAGAGAGAAGATGGCACATTTTTTCTCACTCTAACCCGCAAAAATTGAGTGAACAGATAATAGCAAGAAAAATACCTAATATTCAAGAACAATGCAGAAAGTAATGCTTTTAAGTATTTTATTCCAATAGCTTCAAATTAAACTGATAAATTATGTACCTCACCTCCTTATAGACTACTTGAAAGGTGATATTTCGGGGCTTTAAAGACAAATTTCGAGGTTTTTTAAATGACTATCGAACATTGAATCCATTAATGACTTAGTTTTCCTCAGTATTAATGGAATAGAAAATGAAAATTTAAACGAATAGAGGGAGCCTGAAGCTTTCTGAGAATTTTTTAGAGAATACCAAAGGTTTCAGCATTTCTAATACCCTTACCAATGTTTGTTTTTTTAATTCCTTCAAAAAGATAAACGGTAAGAGAAGATTGCATTGTATAAAATCAACCTGATAAAACATCGCATACTACATCATTATACTGAAGGTAGAAGTCTAGTTGGTCTTGCAAATATTTCAATTGCAACGAACACAGGCCGTTGGTAATGTGATTCTAAATATCAATGCATATATATATTTCACATAAGCGATTCTAAAAGATTACTCCTACATCTTTGTAGATATTTACTCTTTATTAAATGACTCCTAAATTACTCCAAGGTTTCTTCTGTATTTACCAGCTTATTCAAGGAGAGCAATACTGAAAAGAAACCAGAAGTGCTAAAAATGCAGAAATGCTAAGCGCGAGTTTAATTTGTAAGATGATATGAAATTAAATATTCCCTCTATATTTTAGATCATCTAAAGGATTTATGAGAACGATTACCGCTATAATTTTGATAAAATTGTATCCTATCCAATAACTCACGCTTCAAACATTTCCGTTCCGTTTTTTCTTCAGTTGGTATCTTTTCCATAAACTATTTTGAAAGATTACTCCTACATCCTATATTTACTCTTTCTTAAATTACTCCTAGATTTCCTTTATATTTATCAGTTTCTTCAAGGATTGGTTCTTTCTTCTAAGACGGCTCCTTTAGATAATTTAAGCTGAAGAAAATATTCCATAAAGGATACGAACAACTTTTAAGGAGAAGATCTAACTTCAATTACAAAGACTTCACTGCATCGAGTCATTCATTCAATCATGTATTTTCAATTCATTTTATGTTTAGTAGCGAAGTTGAGAAATTTAGTGAGAGCTTCTCTAGTTATGTCTACTAAATTGTACCATCACTAACCATAGATTTCATTAATACAAACTACAACCTGGACGAGCTATAACAAAGAGATATTTATCTAAGAAATGGGTGGGCTTTCAGAATCAATCTCCAGATTGCTCACGGGAGATGTAAGATTAGATTTCGTAGGAGAGGTGGTTGAAACGAGAACTTGGCCATCGCAAGCTTAATGATCAATGAACTTCCGCAGCTGTATCACCATCTGATCGAGATTTTCACGTCAATCTCCCTCGAGACATAGAGCTTGTCCGGCCGCATTAAGACCAAACCATAACGTCGTTTATGAAATATGGGTTTCTGTGATCATCCATCACCTTTCTCTCTTTTCAATTAGCCTTCGGAGGATACACCCCGTTATTCTTATTTTCGGTCAGCCTGACGGCCCAAAAAATGAATCATCTTAAACCACTCTCCTTGCCAACTAACGCTTAGGGCCATTGTTTTTAAGCTCTATTATCGAAGCCTTAAAAGTGTTTAAAAATAATATACTTACAGAAAGCGAAGATTTTATCAACATGGAACAACGAAAGAAAATCATGAGAAAAATGGAAATTTTAGAATGCGAAAATTTTATTATCTGTAAACTCTGTAAATTATGTAGGTGTAAAATCTGTGTCTTTCAGAGCCAATATATATAATTCCTAATTAGCACTGGGATAATTATAACTGTTATTCTTTAATTCAAGTTTTACACCTTCACATTTTGCTTGGTTTTGGATAACATATAGTTTCAGATTTCAAGTGATGATGATCATGTTTATCGATATAACTAAAGAAGAACTTATGATCACATCCGAAATTTCTTAAATGAAGCACTAATTATTTATGAACTATTTTGAGATACCTACTTCATACAGCCGTTTAAATCACCTGACTTCAGAATTAGCAAAGCGACTGCAGGCGAAACTTCGGAGGGACTCTGTAGGATCATTGTACATTGTACAACAAATCTTCCGATCATGCCAAATGCATTTGAAATCCGTAAGAAGGGACAAAGAGCGACAATAAATGTGTAATAATAGAGGTAAAGAGTTATAATTCATAATAAAAAATGAAACAAATAATTTTTAGAAAATTTCGCTCCTTCATTGACTAAAGGTCTCCTTAAAAGGTAGTTTGGTCTTAAGTAAAAAAGTAGCTTTTTTTCAATGTTACGGAATAAATAGGAAAATCAGAAACAAAAACAGGAAGATTATCTACATAATTTAATCACTTCTATGGGAAGACACTATAGTTTATTACGGTCTATCCAATAAACTTTTACGTACTGCTGCAGCAAAGCCATGCTATCACAGTGACAATGATACCTATATATTTTATCTCTAGTGTCGAAATGACTTTATGGTTCAAAGCCAAAGGAAAGAAAGCGAACCATAGCTTCTAAAGTGAAACCGTGAAACTGTGTATTTATCTTGCATCGATGACGGAAGAAAGGACGTTTGAGGAGAGCCGTAACAATAATTTTGGATGATATGGAAATGGTAAACTTGGGATCAATCCTTATAAGGTTAAGAAAACAACAACTCTCTAGTTCTATCTCTTTCTTCAATAATAAGACCTCCAAAAACACCCAACTTATAGTATATTACGCATAAAATATTTCCACTTTTTGGAGAATCACTACTGATGTGTATTGAAATTTCCTGGAGCCATTAAATCCAACAGAGAAGTAGTCAAACCGTAAATTTGCTCGGTGATAATTAAGGTATCATTCTCATTCATATATTTTAGAATGTATTCACGAAATTATGTCTCCACAATGTCACAGAAAGAAAAGATGAGGAGAAACTGAGCTTAGATCCTCAAGTTGCGGCTCACAATGAAAGAGATTTGGAAGCTCCTAAGTTACGGGAATCATACCGCACAATGCAAAGAAAATCTCACTTGTACCTTCTGGAAGATGAATGGCTGAAACACTCATCCATAAAAACATCAGTAGCTGGAGACCGACAGCCTTGGGTAATCGCAAGTTGAAGTACAATGGGAAGTTGGAGGGCCAATGTTTGTCGGCGTGCGTAATGGTTTCGGAGAAAGTGGCAAAACGACCCTTTCGGAAAGAGAGCGACAGATTCCGATTCATAAAACAAGAGGATTCGGCACTCGATAGCATTCCCGACGTCAACACCTTTCACTGCGGAACCACTTCCACATTTGGCTTCGGCCGAAAACGGTGCGCTTTGCGGGAAGCGGCCGGTGGCTTAAAAATCTCAGCAGTATCCGTCCGAATAAGAGCCCCCGCATTCCGACCGACGTAGTTCCTCTTCCCAACCATTGTCTCTGATTGAATGCTTAGGATTGTCGTAATTCTTCCTCGAGAAGGCTCCTCAAACACATGTTTTTCTCAGGGTTACGGATAGACGTGGCGCCTGCCCGGGCTATTGTCCTAAAGTCGCGGACATCACGTGCTAAAGTAGAGCTTCATGCGGACAGAACATGTTGCGAGGTTACGACGTTTTAGTAATTCGGAGTCAAACAATTCCAAGCAATCTGCTCAAAAAATTCGGTTTCAACGCATTTTACCAAAAATAATTTTGCAGTAAAACTTAACTTCTTTCAAATAAAAGTGTCTCTTTCCCTGTTGATCTCTAACTATTTAAAAACAACTTGAATCGCTTAAAAATACACTCACTTCAATTCCACCAAAATATGATATTCCCATATGAATGGCCCTTTTTTATATAAGAAGGATCGCTTTAAACCGTTCTGACGGACTATTACAATATACGAGGGTTGGAACTTAAATAGTGGCAACACTGCTGTGGAGACACTATGCAATGGAATCTACTATTGTCGATGATAGTACATGTTGTTGACATACCTACCTTACCTCCGAGCAAATGGACTTGCCCGTCCCTCGTCACCAGCATGCGCACAATCGAGGGAAACACAGTCACTTGTGAGCGAGCTGTCTAACGTAACGGTGTCACTATGTTTTCGTAACAGGAACAACGGAGTTGGATCAAGATTGAATGTGCCAGAGGTCGTACAGCACGACAGTGTCATCAAGGTCTTCAAGAGGCGTGCAGGGACTCTGCATTGCCGTACAGAACAGTGGTACGTTGGGTAAAAGCCTTCAACAAAGGTCGGCAAACTGTTGCAGACATGCATCGGGCAGGTCGTCCTAGCGTCTCTGAAGAAGTGCATACTGTTGCCGCGTTAGTGGACATTGATCGAAGCCAGACGATTCGTGAGCTCGCCCACGAAACCGGATTAGCGCATACGACTGTGCTTCGCATTCTGAAGGAATGCCTGGGCATGCGAAAAAGTGCATCACGATGGGTTCCACATGATTTGACGGAAATGCAGAAATGGATGCGTTACGACGCTGCCTAGACGCACTTGGATCGCTATGAGCGCGAAGGAGAGGCTTTCTTACGCCGTATCATAACACTGGATGAGACATGGGCCACATCGTACGAGCCAAAACTGGAACGCCAATCCAACGAATGGCGTTGTTATGGGTCGCCGCGAAAGTCGAAAGTGCGTCAGAGCCCCACTAGGGTAAAAGTTATGGTGATTCTCGTGTACAACTGTGATGGTGTTATCTTAACACATTACGTTCCTCCACGGCAGACCGTCGATGCACAGTATTATTGTTTGTTTTTGGAGCATCACCTGTGACCAGCTTTGCGAAAGAAGCGGCAACACTTTCTGCGCAACCCACCCATCATTTTGCACGACAATACGCGGGCGCATACAGCGCAAGCTGTGGCTGCTCTGTTCGGTCGATGGGACTGGGAAGTACTGTACCATCCACCATACTCCACGGACTTAAGTCCTTGTGACTTTGATTTGATTCCGAAGATGGAGGAACCACTTCGTGGCATTCGCTTCAGAACTGTTCCAGAGATTCGACAGGCAGTAGACCGCTCCATTCGCACCATCAACAGAACAGGCTCTGCTAACGGTATGCTACGCCTTCGACATCGCTGGAAACGGGTTCTACACAACGCTGGTGACTACTATGAAGGACAGTAATAGGGGCAAATATGTAACGCTTTTGTATCGGTTGTGAATAAATAGTTGCCACTATTTAAGTTCCAACCCTCGTATTTGACTGATATGATTGCGCTTACGCTTAATTATGTACTTTTCCCCTAGTGTTTCAGTGAGTGCTACAGGAAGCAAAGGTTAAGTGACCCAAACATCACCAATTAAATATTTCGCCTCTTTTTTACTTGATGATTAATTTAATTGAGTTAGAAAAATTGATAAATTAATATGCTAAATATTCTTCGATTACCAAAGCAGTCTTATTACAACCTTAATCAGCAGCGGCGATTTTCCTTTAGATAGTTCCGCTCTCTATTACTATTGCGTCATTCATAGTTGCCTCAGTATATACAGCCTTCGTAATAGACAACATTTTAATCTAAGAAGGATACGAAGTGAATACTGACACACTCGCTTACTTAATATGTCAGAAGAATTGAAGTGCGCTTCAGAATTGAAAATGTTCGGTTTCTTCGATGTTAGATAAGATTTACTAATCAATTAGCGAAATAATAACAATTCCTGGCGTTAGTTCAACATCCCTCTTTAAATCCATTTGAGGGACTTCTCAGAGTATATCTAAACTTTGTATTTATACATAATTGACTACAATCGGAGCTGTTCTAATTTTGGCAATAAGGAAAGCAGAAATAAAATTATTGCCGCTAATTTAAGGAATGGAAGTTAATCTTGAACATGCTTCTACGTATGTTCCTTTATTGTGACCATTACTGCATATTCACCACATATGCGAGAGGCCGTTATTTTTTTCGGATCCTTCTTCAAGTGACATCGAGTGTAAGCTTTCAATGTAATTTATATTCAGCGTAACTGTTTATGAATGTTTCTATAAATTAACACAAAAGTTATGCTATCATAATCCTGTTATACCTACTTTTATGATTTCCGAAATGTGTGCTTAATGACAATGGCCCATTTCCGGATTCTATTAGCAAAAAAGAAATATACAGTAACTATATAGAATAATTTTATTTCGGAATATGATCCCCTTCCAATGAAATCAAACGTTTCAGGTTTCAAAATTTACAAAATCTGTTACCATTGTGCTGTATTTTATATAGCTTGTTCAAACTGAGAAATATGAGCTCATTGGCAATAAATATATTCTAAAATGCAACAAAAACATTGATTTTATTCTCTTTGAAAGTGAGACCCATTAAAATAACGTCTGAAGAGTGACGCTTAGCGAAAATCTACGATAGAAAATATAAAAGAAGTACAAAACTAAAGAGAATAAAACTACAAACAAAAAAAATCCACTAACTTTAATAAAACAAGGGGTTACAGAGATTTTATTGGATAAATATTCACTATGGCTCAAAGTAGCAATAGTAGACTAAAATGCAATTTACATTTTTTTGCGCTATCATCAACTTAAACTAGAACACTACGGCTTATTTCCACGACTAAGTCGTCTGCCTTTAAAACTCCATTAGTTATAAAGGCATTCGGAAAATCATTATTTTAACGAAATTATATTCTATAGTAACTAGTGTAAAATGTAAGTTTGAATGTTTGGTAATGTATGTTTTTGACAAAATTGTAAATTATAGTTTTGCTGATTGTGCGTTATTCAAATTCCCTCAATATTATTACCATTCGAAGAAAAATTTATAATTTTACTACCGAAAATTACTAATGAAATGATTAGTAATTGATACAATTCGTGAGAAGTAATTTTCCGATAGGAAAATCTTATATGTTCCTGCTGTAAACCAATTTCACTGAAAACTAATGGAATTTTATGGCTCTTAATGCTGATCATAAGCTTAAAATTATATTGCTCTCAGAAAATTAAAGTCTAAAAAACACCGTTTGATAGCCGCTATAGAATTTTAAAATAAAGTGTTTGCTAGATTCGTAGGTGTTATTAATAAGTTTCGGCAGCTCAATGGATACATTCCGAATTCTCGTAGCTATGATAACTACCGTCTAAAAGAAATTCGATCTTTTATATTTTCCAATACTAGGTCTACGAATAGCTCTATCGATTTTTTTCTATTTACTTTATTATACCTGCCTGTTTTTCATCGATTCCATCATACGATTGTATATCATATACCTTCACGAAACAAAGTATTGCCTAATCCTTCCGATGAAGCAGGCTTGTGCAGTGCGAATGCCCAGAGCTTATACTGCTCAGAAGTATTCAAATTTTTTTAAATATTCCCTTTCCACTACACATATTTTATGATTAATTTTATATGCAACGTAATCTGTTCAAGCTCCATCTTCTCTACCTTATCAAGTCATTAACAACCGACTGAACCAGCCCACCGACTGAAATTCGTCAAAGAACCCTCTCAAACCTTTTACATGGGGTTGAGTTCGGCGTAACGTATAGGCTAATATTCAATTGCCAACTTTTACCATAATCATGAAAATATGCTAAGCCTTGGCTAGACATGAACGACTTCCGACCGCAATAAATTACAGTGGACATTAAGGGTTCGCTGCTCAGGATCCTTACGTGATTCGGAAATCGTCCTTGGGGAAATTTTCACGCTCGATTCACGCCACTGAATTCATTTTCGAGGGAAACTTACTCAGGTGATAACGGGGGAACCGCATTAGCAACACCAATAAAGGTGCGACTCCACCAAGTTGCCGGAAGGCTTGGTGTAGGGGGCAGGTCCCTTCAGGTGATCTGCCCCGGGGGCGGGGCACGAAAAGGCTCCCCCTTTCGACTTACGCCCACAACGAGTGCACCCCACCCACGCCTCTTTATTCGATGCGCACCTCACAGCGGGATACACGCGACGCCCGCGCTCCCTTCACCAAAAGCCTCGGGCGAACCCCACTGGGGATACGTCTTCCTAACGGCGGCGGCCGGCGATCGTAAAATCGGACGCCGCTAGACGGCAAGTCTTCCGAGAAGCAGGTATGAGAACTGAATGAAGACCTCCTAGGAATACGGAGAATGCAGTAAAACTGTTTAAAGAAGTGATAAAGCCAAGTATGAAGACTACCACAAATTCTTTTATGCCTCTTACTCAAAGTCGCTTGGAATACGGTGGATTTCGTTTACTGTCCTCCTTTCAAACAAGAAGCCAAATGTTTCAACGATAGTCTCCGTTAAATCGAAACAACTTTACGGAAGGGCTCGGCTAAAATTCGATGGTTAGAGACTGCTCAGTTATACCCTCGCCAAAGAAGATTATACGACAATTATCCCTTGGGCTCCCGGATAGCCAAGTGGGCAACGCGTTCGACTTCAGTGAAAGCGATCCCGGGTTCGATTCCCGGTGGGAGCCAACGTGCGAAATGACCTAAGCTGTCGAAGCACTTTTAACAATACTACTACTACTACAATTATCTTTACCGGCGAGATGATTCTAATAACCGTTTCCCACGTAAAATACGTCGTTACAAGCCGAATGAATTGAATTAAATGAGGAAATTCTAATTTATGATTACTATGCAATATCGAAAGATTAATTTACAAGTGAAAATAGATACATACTCTGAATAAAGTTTAGACCTACCACTTTCATCAAGTAAGTTGATATACGTATTTTAGGTATACGCGAACTCTTTCAACCATAAGATTAACGTTGTATGTTGTAAAACATTTACTTATGAAGTGAAAATCATCATTCTGATTATCAGAATAGGTTGTACTTGTAGCATTCATAATCTTGTTATCTGCTAAATAACTGGTTGGCTCATTTACGAACACAAGTTATCGTATGGATATTGTTCCGTCGACGTAGCAAAAATAAGTAAAGGACTTGAGGAGGATTTCAAATTTTCATAGCTTATCGTGATCTTTTACTGATGGCCAAGTAAGGGTGTTTTATAGCCGAAAAGCTAAACAGATTTCAATCAGAGATATATTTCAAACAAAATTCGAAGCCAAAATTTACTTTCTCCATATTTCCGTATTATAAGCATTGGGAAAAGAGTGTCAATCTCTACTTCCGGTAAATATTATTTCACTTACCGAATAATCTTTAACTGAACAACCGTCAACATAAATATATTAGAGCCAATTATAAAACATAATTACAATAAACAAAAAATCAAATTCAATGACTATGATTTGAGTCAAAGCATGTAGAGGATACGCCACTCCTTCCAATATCGAAGTATATTTCATAAATATCGCCTTAATCCATTATTTGAATTCAGGAAATATTTCACTCACGAAACCGATTTAAAAGAGCAACCGAAGAGTATTGAATTCACTTGGGCGGATAAGATTTTAAGATATACCAAATATGACAGATACCAACAGAAGCCACCCTAATATCATCCGTTGCAGTTTTATCTCCTGTTTCATAATTTAATACCGAGAAAACCTCGATGATTCGGTAAATATTTGGTTCTATAATTTATTCGCATCGGAAATGTATTCGCACTCGTAAAATTAGACGATGCGTGTGACTAATAGAGTAGGCTCGGGACCTCAGTTATAGTCGTCACTCGTTTTAGTTTGGTATTTCTTCTAAACTCCTTAATGAGGAAGAGATTGAGTTCTGCTGCAAATGGGAGTCCTCTGTGTCGCATATGTGCAAGTGGATGAGAGCCGAGCGATCGTTCTCCGACCCAATGGTGTCGTAAGCCTAACTCCGGGAAGCGGTCGTTCTGAGAAAAATTTATCATCGCTCTATAGACCCTAACCTCTTCGGCGCCGCGATGGCAGGAGTCGATCTTTCGCTGAGGATCTAATCTTAAGGACGCGCGGATCTTGAGACGGGGCCCGGGTTCGAATACGGCCGCCGAGTCACGCCCTCCAACTTTCCTTAAATGAGCTTGCGCAGCTTTTGGAGGATCCAAGTATTGGGAGAGCGGATCAAATAAACGGACCGCGCTGATACATTTGGTTACTTTGGCGAACCGCATCGGAACTCAGTATACAAACACTTGACAGACTTTTAAATGTATAAATCACACGTATTTTAACGTCTAGGGAATACAGCTCGCGTTTTTTTGTCGGCTTCTTTATTCGGTGCTCCCGCAAAGAGTTAGCAATGGTTGGGAGTGAATCATAATACGCAGTGTCTCATCCATATAAGTGTAAGGGACAAGTGAAGACAAGATCGCTTGGAACGTGGTTGAAACTTTTAAGAAGGCCTAGCGTTTCATCACTTAATTTCTCTCATGCATAATTCTCTTGCTGTAACCTTGTCTCATAACTGTGTTTCATAAAATATCTTAACAAATCTAGGTGAAATTGAATGCATTTTAACTTGATACTCGTATCATTCCGAAAATTATTTCCTTCAGACGCTAGCATCCGTTGCGTTCATCTCAGAGTTTGAAGCCGATTATAGAGGCTAGAAACCACAAAGCATCTAAGCCATTTGATTTTCTGCTAGAGATATTTGACATTCTGATTATAACTCAGAGGTAATGAAGCACTGAATTAAAAAATAAAGGGTGTTTTTATCTCCGTAGCTACACACTAACTTCTGAACAATGCGTCTTCAAGCATATCTTTCATCCCAATAATAACCCACCAGTATAATTCAACCTTTTTCGCGCTCGATACATCTTAATAAAAGGGAACGCATGCTATAGCAATGCAAGTATGATAACTTATTACACCTTGAATTTGTAGTTCTAGAAACATCCACAGTCCACTAAGAAATTCCTTTGTCTAAAGTATTTCATAATTAATTATTGTATGCATCTCGAAAAAATGTTGTGGTTTAACAAAAACTTATACATGGATCTAAATCTATATCTATACATAGCAATCCTTGCTGATACATTTAATGTGTAATCGAGAGATCAACCGACGATCTACGAATAAATTTGAACGCGCGAATCAACGCGGAGTTGGGTTCAGTGTCACAAATTTAGTTTGATGCTTAATATGTTAATGAAATTACAACATTAGTATGATTGTGATATTTCTAAGATGAGTTTCCATACTTTCCGATAGAAACAAATGAAACACAACTGCGACGCCCTTTTAAATCTATAACGAAACGAAGCTCGCGGCATTACACAGCGCTTATTTTCCCAGTTCATGCGTTAAAATTACATCGCACTCCAAAATCCAAACGGTAGCAGGTCTTCCATTCCTTCCACACATAGCAAACACTCCCCTTTTTTCGTGCGGGGGCCACCGCCGATTAAAACCATCCACGCCCCCTACAAAATCACCATCCTTTTCCCTCATCGAAAACCTCCCTTCGAATACCTCACCCCGATGACAATTCTTCCACAAGACGGGGGAGACCATAAAATCCCCCGAAACTCACACGCACGGGGAAGGGGTGGGGGAGTAGATAAGTGGGAGGGGAAAACCCACCCCCTCGCACCCTCTCTTATGGTGACCGCGGAGGAAAAACTAACCTTTGACTGGGCGGCATAGTCCAGCGCGAGCATGCAGTCTCCGTAGCCGGACTCCGTCTTGATGGCGGCTGCTGCAGCGGCGGCGGAAGGCACGGCGTTCCCGCACAGCTGCGTAGTCATCGTCTCCCTGTACCACGGGTACATGATTCGGAATTCTTACGGCACGCGGGGAGGGGCCTTCGAGGCGGTGGACGAGCAACCCGAGGCACCCGGACCCTCTGAATCAGAGGGCGGGTGCGCCTTAATAATTACCCCCTTCCCGAGGAAACAAAAGTCGTGCTGGTTGTTTATATCTTCCGGAACACTTCGAGAACGAACCCACGTGGGCCCTCACTTGGTCTTCATCGAACGGGTGCCACAATCCCCTTTCTTGCGGAGCGAAAATCTCTCTGCCGGGTGCGTGGAAGGGTATTTAACAACACTTAAACACTCACAATGTTACGTCGAAGACACTCGTGTTTACCGGAGACCACTTGACCGGGAGTTCGGAATCTCCTCCCCGGCTTTTCCTATCCCTCTTCCGGCACCTCTTGCTCCGTACGACTTCCCGCGCTGCACCACCGCTCCTTCGGGTGCGGGTCGCGAGAGAGACCTTGCTTGCGGAGTTCTCCTATTGAGGGAAAGCCGTGGTGGTGCGAGCACCGCACAGCGAACAACTCCCTCACCGCGCCGACTCCACAACGCCCTCCCCTCCACACTCCCCTTACGACTGCCCTTCTCCCACTACAGCAGGCGGCTTCGTAGTAGATCGGCTCCCTTCGGCTGCGATGGGGAAGAGAGAGCAGAAAGGCGTAAAAGAGAGGATATGCGATGTGGGAGGAGGTGAGGGGTGGGGAGATTTGATGATGCTGGAGGGGTTTACTTTTAAGTCTAATTCGCGGTATTTTAGTACGGCCGACGACAGAAATTACACCGGAGACTGCAATGAGGTGGACATCTCGAAAATAATGAAAGATATTCGGCTCAAGCTACCATACGCTTTAATTTCACTTCCCTTGCATGTCCACATAGACGCTTAGATATTAACAAATCCACTTAAAAAAAGGGAACTAATGATTAACATGCATTAAAATACCTCAAGCAGTCGAAAAGTTTAAGAATATTGGTAATTTCTTTATTTATTTAATGGTGAAATGTTGCAGTTTGGTCGGTGGAACAGCTGGCAACGGTTTCGTTAAATCACCCAATAATCAACATTTGGGATTCGAGCTACATAAAATATGTTGCACGATGAAAGTGCATTAGATTTTTAATAGTTTTAAAAATGGTATTTAACTATTAGGGCAAAATATAATGTTACTTCGAACGCAACAAAGATTACCAAAAATGACGGATAGTAGTTTTATTTATATTATAATCGTATTTAAAATGAATCATCCATGATGCAATGCACCCATGAGCCCCGGCTTCATATTTTGAATGAATTGTATCGTATTTAAGAGTAAAGCGGGATACTTCAGCAAGTATACATCCAGTTTCAAAACCAGAATAGAATAAAAGTTGTGAAAAGCTCCTTCCAATCTTAATTTCAGAGCATCTTGAAGAGCAACAATTATTGATAATAATAAAAACATAAGAGATAGAGATAGAAACATCCTCGTCCAAGTTATTTCTCTCTCATTCAGAAAGATGAACGAAAGAAAGTACTAGAGATAATATTTAAAAATATACTTCGGGTATTTACAAACATCAGCAAATCTAATGA
The DNA here is from genome assembly GCA_000376725.2 of Ladona fulva. Classification (NCBI taxonomy): domain Eukaryota; kingdom Metazoa; phylum Arthropoda; class Insecta; order Odonata; family Libellulidae; genus Ladona; species Ladona fulva. The sequence goes on from KZ308318.1 coordinate 1,059,164, forward strand.
TGCCGCTATAAAATTCAAGCAAGCGTAGAAATACTAATGCAGATCTGGAGTAAATAATTGACGAGTATCAGTTATAAAATAAGGTTTTAAAAATGTCCCCAAAACCTGTAAAACAAAATAACATTTTAAAAATTAATACTGTAAAACTATGGACATTTTTTAATAAATTAATTGAGCATCCTCATTATTATTATCTCATCGTAAAAGTTATATAATTCTCTATTTCGAAAAATATATAGTTAAAGTACGCTGAATGAAACTCATATTACAACGAAATGAACTGAAAAATAGTCATTCATAAATTAAGGTATCACTAACACATCTGTTGATATCTTTGCATAAATTGATATAATTTTTGTTCTTCAGAATTTTATTGCAGATGATAACAGATAGATGGTAGGCGCTTTATGCTCTCATCGTGTACGCAAATGTCGTTAACAGCCATTCAATGGGAATCGTCTGCAGACGATCCTCAGCAGGATTTTTAACCAATATTTACCAATGCAGGCTAAACCTAGGCTTGTTTAATACACCATTTTGAATGTGAAATGGGTCATGAATTTGGACGTTTTACGGGAGAACGGAACGTCGAGCGGTCAATGACAGAGGAGAAGGAGTCATAGCCACTCTGCGACCCTGTGATCTTTCCAGAAATTTACTGCAGACGGTAACAGAATCCCTTCTTCCTAGAACAACCCTTTCCGCGCCCACTGTTCCTATTTTTTGTGAACAGAGAACCGTTATTTCCTAAAATTAGAGGAAAACGGGTCAATCCCCTAAAACTTTGCAGTCATTTAGAAATAGCTTTCAGTTCTACTTTCTGTCCTTGTCACGACATTATAGATTTAAGGGTTTACGACCGGGTTTCACCTAATAACTGTCCGCTATGTCGTACTACATATCTCATAGTTTTCGAGAAACAGATGGGGCAATCCTTTTCAAATTCCGAATGGGAAGGAAACGGTAGTTGCCTATTGGTTCGAGTAAAATGTAGAACTATCCCAGAAATGTATCAGGCTAGACCTCTTCGCCGTCAATGATTCGTGACTATAGTCACGTCTAAGGAGTTATAATCGCATTCTGCAATGCACATGAGGAGCAAAAACGTTTGAATGCATTACCCTTTTTGCAGCCTTCAAGTGTGATGACAGATTAGGATAACAAGGATAACAGTCCTCTACATTTTGCGCAGGTCGAAGAGGTCGAACGAACTTATCCGCTTTGTTTTGCTCATGTCTTTTTTCATCGATGTCATCGATTAGCGCCATTCACTACAAATCTCCCTCAGAGGACGAGTCTATCGCAGCATCGTAGAGGAATGAAATCGAGAGCGAAGGGTCGAGGGGGGAATTAAAACAAAAAAGAACTGATGAAATTCATGCTTGGATGAGGATGTTTCCAACGCTGTGTAGCTAATATTGACGTGCTGAGTAGCGTCGAAGATGACGAAGGATAAGAGATAATATAAAGAAGAAATGTAGAAATTGAAGAAGGGAAAATACCGTGGATATGGTGAGGACAAATGCATAGGAAATTTGGAAAAGGATTTTCGAGAGTTGGTAGTAATGAAAATAATTATCATTTTAGAATTTAAAAAATTCAAATAGAACAAATCTTTGAAGAACTGCATTCAAAATGTAAACATTTTTTAAAGTATTTGGCTTTTTAAAGTATTTTTAAATACTTAATGCAAAATTGCAACGTTTTATTTAATAGATTCGACACAAGATCGACATCTAGATCTTTTTTATACCTCAGTTTGCTCGATTCTTCCTTACTATTTACATTCAGAGTTTATTTAATACTTTTAACTATATGAGAATGCTCATACTTTAAGGGAAGGTTGCTGGAAATCCGATAGTCTTGATGAAGCATTTTTCCCAAAAATCCACACCTAGTTATATTTTCAAAATGTTTCCTATTCAATAGAAAAACTCTAAAAGTACGAAAACTTCTGAAAATACAAAATATCGGAATATAAAATGTGAAGTTTTCAATCATTTCCAACAAAGAGTACTTAAAATCATTACCTACAAAGAGTATTTAAAAATCTGTTGTTTGTTTAAAAAAGAGCAAACATTACAGAAAATTTCCTTAGTGATAGTTATAATGATGAAAGGGTATTTCTGATATTTTGAATATACACGTATACTGTTTTCAAGAATACAATAACACAAATAAATGTAAAATCTCGCTCATCAAGTAGATATGCTGATTATAAAATATGCCTTTTTCTGCCAGTCTGTTGCGATTCCACCACGAGGAAAATTATTTTTCCAACACGAGGAAAATTATTTTTCTCACCTTCGTTCCTCCTTTTAAATTATTTATCACTCCTTTTTAATAGAAAAGCGATGAGATGCGCATGGATCGCATGCTTTGAATTTAGAACTCTACTCCTTTTTAATAGTTATGGAAGTTTAATGTATAAGTATAATGGAAGTTTAAAATTACATTTTGATTGTACAACAATAGAATCTTTTTCGAAAACGTACATTGCATAACCTTATATCATGATATAATAATAATAATAAATGCCTTTATTTGGGCGAGATTGAGACTAAAAGTCTCCTCTTCCATCTAACCCATTGTCATAATAAATACATTTTTGAATTTGAAGAAATAAGAAAAATGAATGATATAATACAGTGTATAGATTATAATCGATATTTCTTATTTATACCTTAAAATATTCCTTCGACTCTGCTTATCTAAATTTAAGACAGTAACACGGATTGAGACGAATCGGCTGTGAAATACTAATTAAAAGGGTGCTTCAAAGGCACTCAAAAGTCAATAATGATATCATGGATAAAATCACAAACAATAACGGACTATAAATTGCATTTAACTATTACTCTGAATTTTAAATTACTTAAATTCCCAGTAATTAATCTCTTGGAAATAAACATGCAAGTCTGCCTGTCTAAATAGATATCGTCTGCAAGTACTCGTTTGACTACTTGCAGACGATATTGAGATGAGTATCTCAATCTATATGGTAAATTTCTTCTATCAACGACGATTTTATTAATTTTTATGTAATAAAATTTACTTTGAAAGATCTCGTTCTTTCCCGGTGAATAAGTTGCAGGAAGAGCTCTCGGGTTTCCAACCGGGTAATGTTATTGGTTTGCACCAACGTTTCGGCCACCTTCTCTGTGGCCATCTTCTTCGCTTCTTCATCTACTTCGCCCTGAAGATGGCCACAGAGAAGGTGGCCGAAACGTTGGTGCAAACCAATAACATTACCCGGTTGGAAACCCGAGAGCTCTTCCTGCAAAATTTACTTTATTTAAAAATGATCCAATTTACATTAAAGCATTCCTGATGGACATGTATCGGTACATTACTCTATAAGATGATCATAATTACTCAAAATATTCAAAATTGTATGCGAAGTCTTTCTTCCAAAGCCCTAATCACCTACTTGATGATTGCGGTACTTCGTCCCTTGAATGTAGGCCACCCAACCAACGTCTAAATTCAATCTTACATGAGGCGGCCTTCCAAAAGCAGCTAAAGCCGCACATGATAACAATCTCACCGAACACCCTTTCTCTAAGGACTAAATAAGCCGCACAATATAGTTCCGGCTCTCTTAAAGTTCGGGATTTGTTTGTCACGAGTGCACAGAAGCCTAGCGGATAGTGACAAGCGAATAAAGTCATCCAGAATCACGAGCAGATGCAAATATCCGAGAGCGACGCTCTCCTACGCGGAAAAAATAGCAAAAGAATGGGGCCTTTTTACCGTGGCATCCGTATGATCTTCTTTCCGAAATGGCAGTCGGCGCGTCAAAAGATCAGCCTTTAAGAGAGGAAAAAGCCGAATGAAGAGGGGAGGGAGAAGTGTCCAAGGACGAAGAACCAAAAGGGGCGTGAGAGGAAAATTGCATGGAAGGAATAAAGAAAGGGATGAGTGGAGTTATTGCCATGGCTATTGCACGGCAAAGGGGATGCTAGGAACGAGGGTGGAGCCCTGGAGCGCCCCAAGGAAGGGGAGACCCGCCCTCGTCCCACTTATTTTTTCTAGGGAGGCAAAAAATCAGAAGTGTGTTCGTCATCTTTTTGCGGAGACAAACGGCACCGCAAGGGATGAAGGGGAATCGTTCCCTGTTTGTTGTCCCCTCGTGACCCGCGACCTCCTGACCCCGTCTTCCTCCTCCCCTTTGTGATCGTGATCGGCCGTGCTTCCGTTTTCGTCTTTTCTCTGTCGGTCAATGTGCCGGAGTTCTTCAATGGGTGTGTGTTTTCAAGATGGATTCCGTCTGCAATGCGGATCAGGTGAGAGAGAGGCATCAGCAGCGCGTGGACGTGTAGACGACCGAATTGCGACGAAAAAATGAGTGCTTTATCCGAGGACGAGCGTAAGAATTTTTTGCGCCTTGTCTCGTTCCTCGAAGATACCTTTGAGTTTTTATCCCAGGAATTGTCGATGTCGACATCCTACCCGCCTTTTCCTCATTGCAGCGTCTATTTTTAGTTTCCTCAGAGATGGGGTTTTAATTTCATTTGAGCGATCCAGTGATTTAATTCATCATTAATGTATGCTGCAATTTCAAAAATCGTGAGTTTTCATTTAATTCATTACCTAGCCATTATTGTCCTTTTATATGAATTTTATCAATAAAATATCTCCGTACTATTATAAATTGTAACAATAATATTCACTGCAAGAAATTGCTACTGATTCCTTTTGCTAAAGATAAAAATAGATATTTTCCAATGACCGTATATATTCCTATTAAAATCTTGCAATAAAGATATTGGCATTAAAGAGCTAGTGTATATACATTTGTGAATAAAGTATAGATTACACATCGTACTTCCCACGTTTCGTGTACTATTATTTACTGATACTGAAACAGTTCCTATAGAAATGTAACATGTTTCGCTTGAAGCCTGGTAAAGCGGATCTGTAGCAGGAGGAAGCTGTATCTAACACAGTGAAATTCCATTCCTAAATCCATTAGACTCGAATACTTGAACGAATATTACAGACATAAACAATTTCGCGCATTGTGAAATGTTTCTAAAACGTGGCATTTCATGGCAGTTGAACAATCGGAGCAAAAGGCAAATTTCCTGCTTCATAATTAAGCATAGCATAACATTCTCCTTATTCGAGAGGTTCCAAAATCCAAACCATGAATTATAATACATTCATTTTAAGATAAATCCTATATTTTCAGCAAAAGACAGTATAATTAGATGCATGAGTAGAGGATTGCCATTGTTCTTAGATTTTTAGTACTTCAGTTCTTCGAGAACGTCCTGTTTTATCTAATCGCAGAATCTTCATATTTGTGCTTTAAACGTTAAAACTTTTTCCTAACATTATACAAAGTTCTATGTTCGATTCTCGGTGGGGGCTTAGGTGAAATGAGCTTAGCTATTGAAGGACTTTTAAGAAAACTATTACGACTACTATTATACAAAGCAAAACCTTATGAAGTCTCTTTACTTAACGAAAAAATCTAGGGGACTTTCATTCTATTTAATTTCTTTAAAGAAAGTGAAACGCGAAGAGCAATTTTCATTACAAATTGGTAATTATTTTAATTATAATTTCGAAGGCCGAATTTTTAATAATTCTAATGAGTTAATCATAAAAAAAATTAATCTAATACATCTTAGTTCTATTTTAAGTAAGACATTCAGGCCTGACAATTGCAATGGCTTCGTAAGAAGGAAACAGTTGAATACTGCTTTGATATGTGAACGAAAATGTTACTTTCTACATCTAAAATCAGTTATCATGACGAAAAGTAACAAAGACGCAAAAATTCATATTTCCCAAATGAATTTTCCAATATTTCGGAATTATTCTAACCAGCCAAATTTAAATCCATTCTCAACTGGCTTTTGTTAAATAATTCACCAAAGAATCTGAGGTGAACGAAAATGTCAGAAGACGGTCAGTACTTCCGTAAAAAGCCATTGAGATTGAGCAAACATCCATCCCACGAAAGGAAAGAGGCAGAAAGTAAGCGCGACTCAAAATCATATCCTTGCTCCCGCAGAACAATGGATTATCCGCTTTCTTCCTTCCGATCAAAAAGACGCCGTCTTCATTTTTTGCAAAGCTCCCGAAAATTGCAACTCCTTTCTATAGGTTGTAGAGCGGTCGTGGCTGGAACTTACATTATCAACGCTTTCACGATAGTGCACGCGCAGAACAAAAAGCAATAGCACGATTCAGCCCAATCTGAAAACCACGGAACAGATTTTGCTATCGAAAATCACGGTTGAGACTAAATTCGATCCGAAAATTCTTCACTTGAAAGAGCCCGAGCAATGCTGAAAATGTTATTAAAGAAGTAAGAATTCTGCATGTCAAAGGGATGCATTCATTCTGTTGAAAATGTAACGTTTTACATGATCAGAGGTAGGTTCTTTAGAAATATTTTTTGTTTTATTCCCACATTTACTTCATAATGTTCAGAGTTTTAATTCTTGACTGAAATCTCGTATTGAAAAGTTATTTCGGAGGACCACAATGGCATTTTCCTTGCATAAATATACAGAACATAATGTAATTTATATCAAAGCATCGAGGATAAACTGCATAGTGAGTTTTCTCAAGATATCATTATCATCCTACAGCGATTCATTCTCTCCTTAGCAGCAATCTAATCATATAACAGGGAAAAAATTTTGTTATTGATGATTTTGGGATATTTTGTTCATTTTCATGCGAATGAATCACATCATAATGAGTTATTTTTAATATCAAACACTGAAATAGCAGATGAATAATATCATAATATAAACTGGCCAAAAATTGTATTACTTTGAAGGTGTATAGTAATATCCCTCATTACCTACACTTCAATCACGATCTTTCACGTAAGCTTTTGAAGTAATGATACCACTTGATATATCTCGTAACAAATGACTTCAGTATTTATTGCCAGTCAAGAAAATTGTTTATGTATGATTAGGCTCTTATGTTTGTAATTAATTCTTCTTAATACACAATTGAAACGTCTATTATAGGCGTCTCACACATCTTTCGGAAGGCAAAAGTGAATTTAAAAAATCATAAAAGACGATGGTAGATTCTTACTTAAACTCACTAACAAGCAGAAGATTATGTTCAGACTTTTCTCTCAACTCGTGCTAGGAACGGATAAACACCAGCACAGTAAATTTTATTGCTTTGATTAGTCCTACTTCCATTAGTATGAGCAGAAATGCATCTGCCCGCAGTGCTTGGTTAAATCCGCATAACGCAATACATAAGATACATTATAGCAGCACAGTTTGATAAGCCAAGAGATAGTAAGATAGTTCCGAAAGGAGGATGCAGCTGCATTCTAAACTTAAAAAGATAGCCAGAAGAAGTGAGTGGCATTCAGATGGAAGGTTGCATTACACGATTAACGGAATAACTTCCTATCAATATTCAAATCAGCAACGTTTCGAGTTAACTTTCCTCGTTATTTTGTTAACGAGCCCTATTTTTAGCCCCTTGATTGGAACCCTGCTACCGGAGAACACGAAGAATTACCGCACGGTTTGCCGACATTTTTCTTAGAGAATTTACATAAAATATCGCCGCAAGAATCTTCCGATGCTTTTGAAGGATGATTTGACAGCTGCATTTATGCACAAAATCTTCTTCTCTCCTTCCTTTCCGCGGCGTTCTCTTTGTGATGTGAATTATTTTCCCGCCGACCACCTTCCCTACATCTGGTAATTACGTTTTTTACCCTCCGTGACTGGTTACCTTCGAGAGTAAAAGGGGGTAATAGACAGAAAGAGAGAACGCATTTCAACTTTCGTTCATTTTCCGCGCCGCGACTATCAATGGATCTTTTTATTCCCTTGGGCAGCCTCGTCTATGAGGATGTCGTTGCCGTAGTAAACGATGGATAAATGCGGAGAGAGGAAAAAATTTAAAGCGATTCACGCCGCGGTTGGAGTATCGCCGCGCATCTCCGAGTTGCCCTCTACACGATTAAGATTTAGTGGAAACCTTATTGGGAATCAAGATTAAGTGAAAGACGTGATAAGTCGGCATTCCTCTCCCGCTCGGATTTTAATTCCCTTCAAACCACGTCGGTTTGAATTGGTAACTAATTCGGAGTGCATGCATAGAAGTACAAGGGAAATGATTGTCTCAGTTGTTATGCTCGGCCGATTCTCCGCGTTCGTTGAAATTCTTACGGCCGTCCCAAATGTAACGAGCTCAATCATTCAACTGAGCTCCACTTTGAATTTCGGTCGTTTTTGCAGAATTTTTTCAAGAGTTTCCACAGGAAACTGCGACAATTTGAAGTATGGATCTGGAAAGCGCTCGTAAACATTTCTATCAACTTCGTTTCATTTCTTCATCTATGTCTCTAATGCCAGAACATGTATATCTATCCGATGCTTCGATGAACTGACTAGAAAATATACTATTCGGAACGAAATTTCAGTTTCCAAGGGTTTACTGCATACACTAATACACTTTGCAACTCGTTTGTACAAATCAGAGTCTTAGTCATTTGAGATTGTTTAAATCTCAACCATAAAATAAGAGGTCGCATGTGTAAAATATATAAACTTTTTTAAACCTGAACTCTGGACGGTGTAGTAATACATCACGCAAGTGAATGTACAACAAGTGGATGAAACTTATGGACAGTTTATTACTCTATTTACTGAAAGTGACTAATTAACCGACTTTATAGCTCCCTTGAAAAACATTTTACATCGGTTGGATTTTTGTACACTAATTTTAAGAGTTAAATCTTCCCCTGAATCATTTTAAATTAGATTTGAATTGAATCTACTTCTTAGATCGAAATATTTTAAAATGAATCTGAATCACCTTTCCTTAAATCCTTATATTAAAATGTATTATTTGCAAAGATTTAGAGGTACTAGAAGAAAAAATTATAAGCACATTTTTTGATTGATAGTAACAAAGTTACCATTGGTAATAGATGAGTTTAGTGTCCTTTTTTGGTGCTTAAAATTTTACTGCTTAAAATATCATATAAATATATAAATAAAACCATTTTAACCGCATGAATCCAGCACTTCTTGCACTAATACTTCGAAGTGAAAACAGAAAGTAAAACAACAATACAGGCTCCAATTCTTAGAATGTTGTTTACACCCCCTGCCGCAAGCCGCTTTTCGGTTTAAGGGTATTTATATAGATGTAGAATCCAGTTTGAGTTCCATCCATTTATACCACACATGCAAATTAACAACAATGTGATCAACGATTACACTGTAGGAGGCGACGAAAGGGATTCTTGAGGATGCCCTGTTCGAGTAACATGAGAAGCTGAGTTGGCAATCGACGCCATTGAGGAGTTGTATTAGTGTGCGTACCAGCGAGAGGGAAGGGGCGGAGAGGGATTATAATTCGTCGACGCAACTTTTTTGTGGTCGCGAATTGCTGGGAGGACGCAAAGCGAGCAAGCAGGATGTCGTGGAAGGGGTATTCGCTACGCGGTCAAATGTGTCGCACAAAAAAATCGCGCCTCCATTGACGAAGGATGCCGTGTGCGTGTGTCAGTGCGTGCGTGTGGACCCACTTGGAATGCGAATGCACGGACGAACACACATTCCGGACTTAACTGCCTCTTCACTGAGCAACACACGCCCGGTCAAACCTCGCCACCATTCTACGTACCACTCCCGCCCTTTCCATACCACCTCTCTTCTCATTCTTCGACCATTCTTTTTTAACTTTCTTGCTATAACCTTTTCACAATCCTCATCTCTTCTCCTATGCACTCGTATCTATCTCAGTTCTTGACAACTATTATTTTCCATCACCCCAATATTTAACAAGATCATATCGGAAACTGTGACTTTCATACATTGTCTATTATATCAGAAATTGCAGAAGGATAATTGATATAACATTTGAGTAATTTTTAATTATGACTTAGGTGTTATAAAAATCAGTAGTTTAATACTATGTTTACCCGTTCTGTATACACTTGTAAGGTATCCACACTGAACTAATTATCAATCTTAGGGGATTACATTTACGATAAGAAACAGTTCTTCTTCCTTTAGTTAAGACTTAAAATGCTAATTAATCCGTAGCATCTTCCTCTCTCGCTCTCTGTTCCTTAACAGTTGCTTGCTGAACGCTTCGTTTCTTTCGATGATTTCCTAAATTTATTTTTCCCTAATGATACATTTTTATATATATAATGAAAAATCTTTTATAAATTTAATGACTTTTAAGTTTAAGTATTCTGTTAAATAAGTGAATCCAAAAGAAAAGGGATTTTGTATAAACTTTATGCACTGCGTCGTGTGACTAGAAATACCCAACGAAAATATGGGATAAAATGCCATTCGAGACTGGAACTAATTTGCCTTTAAAGCTGCCCTAAAGACAGAAAATGGCTGCTCTGCGCGATGGCTCAATTGAGTAGGACTTAACTAGTAAAACGAAGACCTGGGATCACGTCCCAGTCAGTTTGACGTTTTCCATTTCCATCAATCCTTTGGTTAAGTACACTTATAAATATCTTTATTTTCCTAATTCTATCAATAAATACAAAAATTGAATTTTGTCGAGTAACTGAAGAATTTGTTTAGAATTACGCATTAAAATTAGCTGGGATAAACGTTCTCAAAAATGCTCATCCAGGTAAGTCGTAAAGTGCTGACATGGATGCAGCATGTGCGAATTTTTCTTTGAGAAGAAAGCGTTACACTAGAAAAAACGGACTCATGGTACACATGTTTTTAATATTAGTTAATGGAGCAATATCCAACTTTCTTGATGATTCTCTCCAGTTAGTTCATCCCAGATAGGTTTGATTACCATTAGGGAAGTTAAGGCTAAAATATTATAAGGATTGAAGGTTAAATTATTATAAAAAACCATGGAATTTCTCGGTAAACGTAAACAAGATAATACGGCCTACATAACGCTTACGACTGGGTCAAATCAATCATTCATCACATTCAAGATTCTTTTCTTGAATGAGATATATTGGCAACAGATTTTAAAACCTAATTACGCAGACGTTGCTAGAGCGATGATGTTTTGGAACTTCTTCTCTGCCGCTTATTATTCAGTTTAAGAAACATTAAAAAAAAATCTCCTACACTTTACTAAGACCTAAATCAATTCTCCCCAGCAATTGGACATGAATTCTGCTACTTTTTTTATTCATCTTTATTAACTGAACCAAAATAAGATTCATAGAGCGCTATTTTTCCATGCTCTCATTAATTACTAAATTTTATGTTCTCAAGGGAAATAATCAAAGACCACTTAATATTACCACATATATACGCTGAAATAGGGAAATATTTGGAGACGATTGACAGCTAACGTAGATCCTCATGAACATTTTCATCTCTTTGTCCTCCGTGTTTCTCTTGTACGTCTCTCACGATCACACTTAATCAAAAATCCCCACCCTCCCAAAGCAGTAGACCTCCGTCCGATATGCTACACACCAATTTTCCAATTAAAAGAGCGACTCTCGTCGAACATTCGTAGAGGATGGAAGCAAGAGGATGGGAAGTGGGGAATGCGGGAGAAATGGACGATCCCTCAACTTCGCTCGGGGAATCGCTAAAAGGCAGGGCGGCGGCGAATCGTTATTCCGAGGACAGGCTATCCGAGAGTTTCTGTCCTAAAGAAGAAGAGGGTGATTTGTTGCCTGACAATGCTCGAAAAGCCACGCAGTTCCTCGTTTTTGCTTCCATAACGGGAGGGCGCAGCTGAAAAATTTTTGATTTCATGTCAAAATATACCAAGGGCGAGGGAAAGAAATGCCGAAGATGAGGAAGAAATGCCTCGTCTTTGTCGGTGCGGAACCTCTTCGGAAACGATGAGAAATTATTTAATTTTCCTTTCAGGGAGTGTTGCGCAAAATTGAACGGGCGCTAATTAAGCATTTGCTCGATGCACGAGACATCGATTCAATCGGCTGTTACTGAATCGGAAGCGAAAGCAGAAAAAAATCTTCGCGAGAGAAGAATTAACGTTTTAATAATGAAGTTTGTTAGAATGTCAAAGTTTACTTTGGAATACTAATTTCTTGAAATATCCCTTCGTATTATTCATACAAACAAAACATAGATCATTCTATCGAAGGATGTATTTTCTATCCTTTCTATCATTGCGATATGAATATTGCTGTTCGAAAACAGCCTTCAAGTTCCTAAAATGGAGAAGCAATATAATTCACTTATTTTTTCCTCTCAATTTTCCTCCTGTGTTAGAATACGTACAAAACCTTAGCAAGCCATTAGAGTCATAGTAACGAAATTGCATTTCCAAATAAACTGTAACCAATACAAAAAATCAGCTCAGTTTACCATTTAGTGATAATCAAATTAATAGATCTTAAATTAATTTCTGCTTAAACCAGCTGACACTTATAATATACCTTTTTTAAGGTCTTCATAGATTTGAAACCGTACTTTTTGGGTAAATATAAGAAAAATTTTAGTCCAAGAATTTGTATTACCATAAATAGTATGTACATTCGAAAAATCAATTCATTCTAAAAAAATTAAAATGGTAACAAGCGATACTTGGTGGAATTTCGTAATTAATTTATTAAATATATTAAAATATATTCTATTAATTCTGACGCGATAAGTAATGAAATAGTACATATTTCATAATCTCGATGTGTCTTTATACTGCATCCTTGGAGAGAGGCGCGTAGGACATTTTCATATCTGAAGCCGACTGTTATGTAAGCCAAGTCATCGTTGCCTCCCCTTCTCTAGGAAACGCAACTGACCTACCGACACATTCTCTCAATCGCGTCTCGATGCTTTGGGGGAGTGGAGCCTTTTTTTGCTGCTGAGGAAGAGATTTCATCTGTTTTGATCCCTTCGCCAATACCGCAGAAGGATCGCAACTAAGATGTGGGAAATAGAAAGTTGTGAGGCGGCTAAAGGACATGCCTTCGCCAATGTTTGCCAGACGTTGATTGAAATTCGTTGGCGGATGGGACGAGAATGTCCATTTTTTTTGGACGGAAATTTTGTGAAAAATAATCCCTTAAGTTGGATTAAATCCAAAGTCGGTATAGAGGACAGAAAACTTACTATGAGATTGAAAGTGAAAGCTTGATTTAGTAATGGAATCGGTTGATTGGAAACGTATCGTTACTTATTATAAGGTTCATTAAAAATCGAAGGTTCTGTATATCTAGGAAAGAGTTCTGATGAATAAAATGGAAATATGGCGGACTTAAAAGAAATCGCTTTCTTTGATATCTCCTTTAATGTCATAAGAGCTACCTCCTCTAATGTCGGATAAAAATTATATGGCTAATTATGGTTTATATGAATGGAAACATGAATCCAGTCTGCCAATAGAAAGAAAGTGGAAGTGATTCGAAATTAAAATAACAAAATGAGCTTCAATCAAGCAAAAATGCAGATTATAGCGTGAGACTATTATGTTTCAAAAAGTGCTACCATAACGTATAGAGGAAACGGTTTTTTTAATCGGAGATTTATTGATTTAATAACATTTCAATAGCTGATATCCGCCATTTAAAGACGATTCAATTCGGTAGAGTCTGTCTAGGGAGAAATATTGCAGTTCGAGGATAAGCGATAACAACCGTCTTATTAATAGTAAAATCTGACGCACTACGGAACAGATGAAAACACAGGAGTAACCCTTGTTCACTCCAAAACCTCTTTCATAATTTCATTCCAATGATAAGCCGAGAAATTTTATCTTCTACGATACGAAAAAAAATATTCTTTTACGGGAGCAACCACTGCTTTATGTACCAGGACGATATGATTCAAATGCCGGATCTTCTCGAAGGAATACCGTCTCCTCTCCGATAGCTTATATTGCTGCCAAATTTCCAGATTTCATCGGAGGGCTGTCGGATTTTCCTAAGAATTTTGAATTTCTCCCGTCTACCGGATCATGACATTATTCTTCCGTCTCTATTCAAGTCTCTTGGATAAAATATCACGACGGTGTTTTTCTGGAATACATTCCTTAAACATGAACACCTCTAAGGTATTAATACTATGGGGGTTCTGGACTGCAATTACCATTGAAAACTAACTTTTATTTTATCCTGGAAATAATACCCTATCCGCTACTTTTTTCTACAGATTTTCTGTTTCTTCATTACAGTTGTTCGGTAATTTACAATTTATGCAAATTCATTTAGCATGTATGCAGTATACCTTCAATGAAACCGTATTGCAAAGTTGAGTTTTTAAAGACCAGAAGTTTTTAAAAGCCAGAAAATATTTTGAAATTTTTATTAGCTCCTTGCTAGTCATTACAAATCTCTTTGAATAATTATATTGAAATATCCCAAATCTGAAAAAGTTAATGTGCGACGGCTGAAATTCGTGGAACGCCATACTAAGATGATAGTTAAGAAATAAAATATCGTATGTTCCACGGTAGAGATTTGTTACGAAACCGGTAACAAATTGGTCGAAACCGATCAAAATAATAAATCTTTACTGTGGAGCATGCAAAGTTTTATTTCTTATATTATGTTAGGCTATATAGAAGCATGGTAGTATTGTCTTCCACAATGGCACATCAAACTTCAGTCTGTTTACTTATTTAAGCTGTGTCAACATCGCAACTTAGTTTAATCTGCCGGAAATACCTCGCTCCTGAAATACAATCCTCGGGAAATAAAACTTTAAGAATAGGCAACCATACACCACTCCACGTACTGTATCTCTAAGACCTCGATCATCTTTCAATCTCTAGATCCAGTCATTTAAAGAATGACTCGGGGAAAGCGCATAGAAGGCGCAATGATATAGGACCAGGTGCCTCATTCCCTCATCCGCACAGAAGAATTTATTATTCCGCGCAAAACATCCAAAGAGGACGAGAGATAAACAGAGAAAAAAGCGAATAAAAATTCCTTGGCCATAAATCGTTATCGCTAGGCTCGGATGGTCCGTCCGAAAAACAGAAATACAGAAGAACGCGACGAACGGACAAAAAAGAAGGCGTCCGCCTTTTGTTTCAAGGCGTCTAGAGTAGCATTGTCTCGGTCCAGAAGCGAAGGTGGTCCGAGGTATAGAAAAGAAAGGTTGAATGGGAAAAGAGATGTAGTATTCCGAGAGAGTAATGCGAAACAAATGCGAAACGACACACATGAGAGAGAGAATGGGAAATAATCGAATGATGAAGAGGGGAGTGGTGAATAATTAGGTAATGCGGTGATTTAGGCAGTTATATTACGATGGTACTGTGTATTTGAGAAAGTTACTAGAGATAGGAGGCAATAAAAACGGAACTGGTGATAAAATTTTGAAAAGAAAGGATGTACCAAATGTTATTATAATTGAAAATCAATCTTCCTTTAAATGAATTTACAATTATCTTGAATAGGGTTTCAAATAACGATAAAATGTTAAAAGGAGCGTAAGGAGTTAAATGTTACCCATCATTAAAGAGTTGAATGGCGATTAAACTTATCATTGAGGACAGCAGAGAGACAAAGTATGCCTGGGGATAGCAAAAGTTAGGGGAGAACAGAATAGAGGTGAAACCCAAAACGTGAGGAATTGTGACAAAATCGAGGATGAATTTAAAATCATCAAGAGCGGGATGTACGCTAAAGGATAGAATAAGTTACTAATAATAGAGATGATCTATGATTGAAATAAAGGAAATAATTAGGAAAGCATATGGTGACACCACGATCGACGTCAAACAAGACGAAAATAAATGCAGGAAAAAGAATAACGACTAAAGAGTGACACTTGTATGGAGGTTAGACAGGCAAAACGATATGAAAGTCTAATGGGGATATAAATATGAGAGTAATAATACTAAGGAGAGAGAGTGATAACAAACGAAATAGTAAACAGAAGCAGAGGAAAGGAGACAAAAATTAGGGAAAGGGTTGATAAAAACGAGGGGAGAGGTAGAAAAGAGAGGCGTCGGTAGGCGTGGGATAGTGCCTCCTCCCCATTTCTTCCGCCTCCCCATTTCTCCACACCCCCTTTCACTTCGTCCTGCGCGACACGCCCACATACAATGCTTTCTCCCTCTCCCTTTCTCCACCTCAAAAAGACCTCCTTCTGGAGGAGACGCCCTTCGAGTCATGCGCGTTGCTTCCTCGTGACGCACGAGAGAAAGGGGAAGGGCGCCGCTGAGTGGAGGCGCCGTGTGAGGGATCTATGAAAAAGATGAGGGGAGGAAGAGGTCGGGCGCCTAGCCAACCGGGAGGAGGAGGTGAGGAGGAAGGCGGCGGGGGTGTGAGGAGGGAGGCCCCGCCCAGGACGGCTCGCCATTGGTTGCGAGTGGCCAGTGGAGCGGGGCGGAGGGGGGCGCTCGGAGGTGGAAGTGGGGGCGTCACTTATCATGAGGAGAGGTGGAGGGAGGCGCAGGTGAGAAGAGACGGGTGTGGGGGCGGCGGGGGTGGAAGTTTCGGTCCTGCGCGCCGTGGAGATGGTGGGCCGTGGGGAGGGAAGAAAAAGCGCGGGGAGCTAATGAGGCCGATATTGATCGAATGTTTATATGCGATTCTCGTTCGGGGACGAAATGCTCCGGAGATAACGACCGCGATGGAAAAAATGTCGCGAATGGAGAAAAAAGTGTTGATTCTGATCGTAGGAGGCGAATGGAGGATGTTCCTCGCAGCTATGTTTATCTTTGAAACGAAGTCCGGAGTTTAAAATTACGAAGGGGGTCTTTTTACAGTGCGTCGCCTGGGTTTACTAAACGATGATACTCCCTTGTAAAGTAAACCTGAAAATATGCAGCGCCGCGTCAATCCGGTGTCGTATTAGATGAATTAAACCAAATCCAAAGGCGCTCTAAGAAGATGCAAAGTAACAGGAGAATTAGAGTATTAAAGTAAAACTACGCGATAGATATGTTCCTTCCCAGAGTTCTGCGTTATGTTTCTAAAAATGAAAATTTCTGTCTGATAAGCTGCTATGATATCCCACGTCTAGCCAACATTTCCTTGTATTAAATTTTTCCAGTTTTGAAATGAAAAGATTATAAAATTCTGCGATTTAAGGATCAAATTCCCAAATTTAGGATTCGGGGATTTTTACTTTGAATGGCAATTCATCTTCAATTTTCAGTACAGAATATTTAGTCTTATAGAAATAAGCTATTTCTCAGTTCATTTCATGAGACATGCTTTCGCCATTCATTCAAACATACTTTGTTCAGATAGGAAAATTATTAAGTCTTATAGTTACGGTAATTAAAATAGATCATCAGGTTTCGTGTTTGTACTCTATAAGAAAGAGCATATAAGTGAGCTGAAATATCTCACCGTTTTGTTTCCAAACTGGAAATGGTAATCGAGTTATTCAATCCTCAAATCATCCTTCGCCAACGTCGAGTAAGAGGCCATTTCCATTACAGAGCAGCTTTAGTCGATCCTGGAAGAAAGAATTCGATTTATAATTTGGGTACGAGATATCGTTTTATTTGGATCATGATACATCAGCAATAAACATAATTCATATAACGATCATATTGTAGTTGTGAGATGTGTCCAGTGCACTAGATGTGGAATTTTTCCATCCATTCTGTGATGTTTCCTTTCATAAATTATAAATCTTTTGCCTTTATAAATCTTCTGACGCGTAATAGTTTTCCGGCACTTCGTGAGATATTTTTTCCTCAAAACGTGTGCGCAGTGACTTGTATTGCGTTGAACCATGATTTCGAATTCAGCAAAACACAATTCTTAACTCTTCGGCTCTTTTTTTATTTTATATCTAGCCACCAAAGTTCATATTCAGTCACTACTTTAGAAGTTATCAATCTTTGTCTGTTTTGCAGCGACAAAGTGTAAGGAATGATCATTTCATTAGGCATGAAAATCATGTAAATGCAGAATCGTTTTGCAAGGTACACTTGTGAGGTAAAAATAGACTGTTGAGGTTGTTCCAGTTTAAATTATGAAATGAAAAGGAGTAATCGAATGAAGTTTTTTGATGAGAAGATGTTTATACTATACTTTTGTACGTCCTTCGAAACCAAAATTGAGTATTTTGACTGTATAAATTCTTTTCTCATACATTCATATCCGTTTTGTGTAGAACAATCACCCAGCCATTTCATGCTTCACAAGACCCAGGTGTTACTTAAAGATTCTCATGTATCGGTATAATCACATTATATTTTACAAATTACAAAATTGAGAATATTTGGAAATTTGCATAATATTTTTGCAAATAAAAATTATCTAAAGAAACAAGAGTCAAATTATTAAGCTAACTTCCCTAAAAATTTGAGCTTAAACATAATTAAATAGACGCTAGTAAGATAAATTTAA
This sequence comes from Ladona fulva, assembly GCA_000376725.2. Lineage (NCBI taxonomy): Eukaryota > Metazoa > Arthropoda > Insecta > Odonata > Libellulidae > Ladona > Ladona fulva. Next base: position 1,077,423 of record KZ308318.1, read on the forward strand.
ACATTCTAATTTTCTATAACGATTGATTAAAGGTAAAAACTTCAAATCGAAGCCTTAACTAAGCTTTCTTGGAAGTCAACCTACATACCTCAATCGATCTCGTTATGATTGGGAATACTCTAATTCCCTTTACTCCTAATGCATAACGTTAAGTCACCTAACAATTTCACACTCTATATTTAACAAATTTGCGTACTCTATATAAGATCAATCTTCGGACTTTCGTACGTGAGTTTCCAGACCATTAACTCATTCATACCCATTAACAGGCTGAAGGCGAGGATATTGTCAATTGGTTGCATGCGTTCGCTTTGCTACATCACAGCATACTATGCCAGAAGAATTAATGAATCACGTGGTTCTTTCAGGGACATTAAAAGTAGAGAAAGTCGTGATTAAATTGCGCCGCCATGTCCAACGAAAGCACTTCGCATCAGGTGCCGCACCTCAATTCACAATCAGCAAAATCTGCAGCGCTGCGCGGAATAATTTCGCGGAAGGAAAGATCCCGTTGCCGAGGCGGTAATCTCCATCAGTTTTAGTTGATAATGCATCGAGATGCGGTCGGAGTTAGGCTCTGATTGTAATGTATAAATCGTTGCGTAAATGAAGTGATTCAGCAGAGCCGACGGCGAAGGAGTTCGATGATGAGGAATGTGGCGAAGGGAGTCAGAGAGGAGAAAGATGGAGCTGACAGCAGTTGCTAATGCTCGACGAATGCATTAACTCCAACAGATAATGGACGTAAGTGATGAGGTTGGCAGGACTAAAAAGACCCCGGATGAAGGGATGGGGTCCGCTGGGAGCGTTGGGAAGATGAGCTCGAGAATCCTGGCGTTGAAATAGGACGCCGTACACGTACCATTTATTATTAGAGCGGAAGATCGGAGGAGTTGATTTTCGCATGCGATCTTCGAAGCGGCCGTCGTTGGGTGCTTGCGTTTAGTCGACTGGCGACTCGGAATCGATGGTATAGAACGGGTGTGCTTCGATTGACCGACACTCGCTTGCCCGACACGGCATTTTACCGACCTTGTTCCACTGCCGTTATGTTCTGCCATACTTGCGTTTCATGGTTTCAAACATATTCAGCCTAAAAATTAACAGTATCAGTAAAATTTATTTGTTTGGTGAGGCCAGTATACCATGTGAATAGTGATTTCGACTAAATAGAAGGAACTATATGGTGAGAGATCTACATTCTCTTCCTTGAATTTAGATTTATCAGTTGCTACAATCACTCGCTGACAGTCAACGGATGTCTCAGCTAAATTTGGATCGAAACTAGCTGAATGTATATTTAATAATGATTATCAAATTCAACCGTTGCGGCCTTCATTTTGTAGAAGTCCATCTTCAGAAAAATAAAAAGGATCCAGTACTTCTTTATTTTCTGTAGAAGAAGTGCTAGATAATTTTTATACGTTGTTGCTATTATTAAAGTACCTATTTCCAAAAGTAATTCAATCCAATTTAATGGTAAATGCCACAGAAACATTTGAGAATCGCTTTTTAAGATTATAATCTAAAAATTTTAAAAGAAGTGCCACGAAAAATTTACTACTGATAGTAATATTTATTTACAATTGCTACATGAACCATTTGAATATATATATATATATATACCACGGAAGACATATCTGTCGAACATGATCCTCCAAATGTGTTATCGGTCAAGTGAGTGTCGGTTAAATAAGAGGGGTGAAGAATAGTTGTTCCTTATCTCTTCTTTTGACATTCGCATTACTTTACAGCCTCCTTACGTGCTCTTTCCCGAACTATTCCCCATATAATACTTAAACGTTTTTAATGAATATATGACAAAGATTGACTTATAATACACCGAATCAGCCTAAACCAGTCGATTGTGTAAAAAATATGTAAAATATGTAAAATACGTAATTCGGTTTTCTCAGTTACTAAATGGGGATTGACCAAGTCAGATCAACTCATACTGAATACATAAAATACATCAGTAGAAATCTACTCTAGCCTTTAATTTAGAGTAAGAGTAAGCCAATGCCAATCGTATATCAATCTGAAATAACAATAGGCCTAATTGGAGTGAATCCAGTAAGTGAATTGTATTTCCCTCGATAATAGACATTTAATTGTATTTCCCTCGATAATACACATCTTTGGCACTCCTGAACCCTTAGTTCATTCTCCGTATAGGTACTTAATGCTAGGAACTGTTGCCCTTTAGTTGTGGGGTACACAACCGTTTATTGGGCTCATGCACATTGGGCATCGAGGACAGAGCCAAGCGAACTGGATGCAAAGGTATCATTTAAACGTCCTCTGAGAATTATGCACAGCATATTTAAGAAACAATTCGCCAACTGTTTATACATCAAAGGTACGTTAGTATAGTAAATAAAGTATAAAATCAATTGCGAAGAGCTTTACTAGGTGGAAATGCATGACAATATAATAAAGGGATAAAAATAACAATACATTTTCCCACTCTATGTGGAATTCACAAACTATTTCTTTGAGTAACTTAACCTGATGATGGACGATCTGTGCCGAAATCGGTCGTTCTATAAATATTCTGTGGGCATATGTAAATTGTAATTTTTATTCCTGAATTTAACGTGTTTGCGATCCATACAAAGACCGTTTCCGGACCCCATTTGGCCAAATAAATACGTTTTGGAGATCCCTGAGTTAGAAAGAAGGAAGGGAATAACGATATAATCAGTACAGACAAATTTTCTCTGATTCTATAAATCTTAAAAATATTAGTGAGCATACATACCCGAGAAATTAACACAGTATTCTAAGTTTAGTTAATTCATTCTGTTAACTTATATCGCGGTTAAGATGCAGTTTGTAGAAAAGTAAAGTTTAAGAGACTTGTCGAAAGAAATTGTATTTTACGGGAGGTAGAAGAGGAGTTGGGTAGAACTTAAAAAAATGATCACCGACTGTAAGGACTGGAAAATTACTTGGAAATATCATTGTAAATACAAATATATAAAACAGCATATAATAAATTTAGGTCTACGTTTATACGAGTAGAAAACGAAAGATTGAAAATTAGCATGATTATTCAGAGAAACCAAAGTTTTTTTTTACTTCCATGAAAGAGTTATCACTTTTAAATATTTCCTTTAATATTTTTCATGTTGGCTATAGGATATTAAAGAAATACATTAAATGGTATCCTGCGAACAAATTTTCAGAGGAGTTCCATAGTCATGAGGGTTTGTTGAATGAAAGCACTGTGTTAAAACAGCAAAGAGATTTATGACGTTAACTATTCCACGATTTTTATTAAAACTGTATGTATTAAAACTGTGTTTTATTCAACAGATTCTCGTGATGTCAAGATTCCAAAAAGTGACGGCCAACTCCGTATATTTTTTCCTTTAATTTCTTGAGCTCGATAGTTACAGGAAGAATGCTCAGGATGAAATGGCTTTTAAAAGCTTTGATTTCGTTGAAATTTGTTATAAAATGAAGATAACAGAAATCAGGGCTAATAAGGCATCAAAGATGAGGTAAAGCGCTTTGTTTAAGAATAAGATTGCAACTTTCGTCATTCGACGAGATACTTTCATGGGAAGACTTCTTCCCATATTTTTAAAAGATCCAAGAATTGAGAAAGTATAATAATTAGGCATTCGTTCTAAGACATAATCAATACATCCATGGCTGTTATAAAATAGCCCCTCAATATACTATTACAATAAGGAGTCATTCTTCGCTAATAAGAAACAGAAGCCTAAGCTAAATTAAAAATAACTATTTCAAACAATAAATCTGAATATTATGATGCATTGGATTATATCCTTATTATGCTTCTACTATCTCTTTCCTTACACAATAACATGCTTCTCCCGATAAATTCTCCTCAGATATCACGTAAACAAAAATTTGCGAAACAAATCGATGTTTGCTAAGAGTGGAATGTCAGATTCTCCTCAAGCATTCCAATTCAACTCAGATATTGCTTTTTTCGCTCAAATATAAAACGTTATCTTTCAACACGGCAGTAAAAATAAGAAGCTGAAAGATGAAGATGAGTAAAATACACGGAATAAAAACGACTGTGTTAATTGCAAAAATTTTTTCCCACAGCGTTGCACGGCCACTCCGAGCCGAAGAAAAACAAGTAGAAAAGGATCACCATCACCCCTTCCCTCCGTCTATTTCCACCGTTTTATTGACATTCTTTCGCGAAAAAGACTTTGCGGTTGACTAACCTTGCGAATCTATTCCTCGATCGGAATCTGATTCCTGTTGGGCTCCGAGGTTAGAAAATCGGAGAAAATCAAAGGACCGGTGTCTTAGAAAACCAAAGAGGAGAAAAAGTAACAATTACCCAATTAACGTCGAACAATGAGCAGTGTAGTTCATTGCGGAGAGCGGCGGAGGCGTCATTTCCAAGATTCTCCGTATTAAAGCCTTTATTCTCCACGAGGCAGGACGAGATTTTCCCCCGCAGAGAGTCTATCCGGATAGGCCGTAAAATTAAGTGGGATGATGGAGAAGATACAAAAGTAAAAATTGCGGACAAAAGAGGCTTTAATAGCTCGCATTATACCTTCGTAACAGGGATATGAAAGGGATTGGCAAGGATCGTGCTCGATCTTATTTTCGTGAACAAGTTTCCCAAGGAAACAGCTTAACCTTCCCCCGGATAAAAATCCATACGCTCGAACAAGTACGCCTCGTCGAATTGACCTTTCAAGTCGTTATCACCTTCTTACAGCATCCCGATTGCTCCATCGGGAGCAAAGAGAAAATGTATCGGAAAACTGTAATTACCCTCGGCGTGAGACGAGCGGGATCGTTACAGTCGTAATGGAGAAACATTTTGAATAGATGTTATACTCTCTATTGCCAATGATTACCCAGGCACCATAAAGAGGAATCTTCTGAGGGAATCGATGAAGGTGACGCACGGGACCCATGCTGTGAAGCGAAGTTACATGAAAATCTTCGCTATCATATGATTGTGACTCAATTCATTTTTTCCTGCCTCGGAATACATGTTGCAGTTTGAATTAAATAGATTGAATTTACGATGTAATCATCGATGAAAACGATACGCTCACGAGAAGATTAAGCATAAGGAAAAAATGAAGGACGGAGAGGAACCTGTTCAAGATGTTCATACCTTGTTTGTCTTTTGAACTACTCATGAAAAGGAAAGGGCATGAAATCCGGAATGAAAATTATGTAAAATATCTCGAATACAAGATTTTCGAGCTGAAACAATAGATAATAAAAATAAAGCCATTGTCATGCAAAAATCTTCTGTTCAAATGGCCCACTCAAGAGGAAATCACTGTAACATTGACGGAATTCATAAGTAACCATTATTCTCGAAATCCTGCTGGACACGTTACTATACTTTCAAAGATCTATGTTCTTGAATAACGGAAACATCTCACATTATGAATTGCAATCGTAGGTGACGCTGACGTGAAAAATTCGGCGGTCTAAAGGTAACAGAGCAAACATTTCACCAGATTTTGGCAAGGTCTTCCTAAAACGCATCATTCCCGGGATCCACTAGTACATTTCAAGTAACATGTACATCTGTAAATACATTTTCTTTTTCGTTTCTCGCGTTGAGACCAATGATCGCACTCAGTATTCAACAGCGCTCCCCGGGTTCACCTCATCTGAAAGCGTACAAAAGCGAATGACAAAGTTAAAAATAAAACTCGATAAATACTATTCACGGTGCTAGGAAATAGATTTTAGTTAGAAATCATTCAACCATGAAAATTAGAATAAAAGGAGAATCGTTTTTGAGATAGAACGAGTCCTTGTGGACTCCACCTGGAGCCTCTCCAAATGTTCCCTCAGAAACGTATACAATGTTTAGGAGCGCTTTTGTTCAATCTGTGAGTGTATCTTTAACTCCCTACGGAGCTTTAAAGGCGCAGGAAATGGAACGAGAATGGAAAGATCCTATGGAGAAGAAGAGATTTTTTTATTCCTCCTGGTATCGTAGAACTGCACAAAAAGAGAACACTCGCTTAGCGAGGAAAAGTATTTACGTTCTTGAGACATTTGTTTAAACACGATATGGCTTAATGCGAAAATATCCCTTTAACTCGAGCGATTACTATGTCTTAAAGCTTTTGCCCGAAAAGGGAGGATAGGAGCAAAAAAACTTGCAGTATTTTAACGTTAGAGGGAGGATGGGATGAGAGAGGATGGAGATTCGAAAAGGGATGAAGGAGAATGGGTTTTCGGGAGCAGAGGGGTTCCTATCGGAGTCTGCAGCAAAAAGCATCCGCAGTACGCCCTGCAAAGCTCAACGGGGAACGGTTTGTGGAGGAAGACGAAAGGGGGAAAACTACGGCGAAAAAATAGAACTTTTTACAAGAGTCTGAGTTCGTTTAACCTCCTTCCTCGTAAAAATCAATACCTCCTTAAAAAGTTTATTTCCCTCGCCTCCTACTCTGTTGCTACGCATTTACTGAACAGATGTAAAGAGTGTTTTCCGATTGCAAGCCTCATAAAATTTCACCGAAGAATGAAACATTTGCCCTCTTTTTATTGAAACTGCAACCTATGAAATACATATTTTTTTTCAATACAAATATAACAAGGTTTTACTACAAAATACTAAGTAAAACGGGCTCTCTCAACTACAAACTCAACTCAAACACTTCTGCTCCATTCTAAATAAGAATAAATGCTATTCTTCTTCATATTGATGAATTATTGTCGGTTCACGGAAATATTAATCAGGTGAAAATTAACTAATACCTCTATCAAATGGATACGTAGCGGTTCTATGGAAAAAATTGCTCCTTTTTAACTGTTTTTAATATATTAGATGTACAGAAGGTCCACCCTATGTAAACGATACAAAAAAACAAAATTATTTTTATAAAGAATATTATTGGAGATTAAGTATAAGAGCAAATGAAAATGAATCAACTGAGATAAAGCACTTGAAATTACGGAGTAATATAAAGCCTTTTGCAAATAATATTTTCCAGTAATCAATAATAATTGGTCAAATTAGCATCTATTTTGAATCTGAAGAAAAACTTTTCAATTACAATAATAAAGCAATATTTCAATTGATTCAAACAATAAAAAACTCCATGTAGATAACTATTGCATTTTCCATTCCGTAAGCATCATGACGAGTTTGATACGTTCAAACGGCTTGAATAGCAGATTTTTATAGTTTAGTCAATTAACTCTGATAAAGGACATCAATCGGACACAAGTTTTCATTTATGGAAAACAAATGGAGCATGTAGTGCCAATCGCGACCGGCTGTCACTTTTTCTGCGAAGGTCTCCTAAAAATGTATGCTTTTTACATCTGATGGGGAACGGAACGTGTTTCTATTCATGTTGTGCAGGAAAGACAAATAAGCGAAACATAAAAGCATCCTTTTTATGAATTCCCTTCTTTTTGTGTCCTTCGACTCATCCCCAATCACAGGGCGCCTTTTGGCAACGCACGGTGCTCAGCGAAGGCTAACAGAGGACTTTGCAAGAAAACACTGAAAGGAATATCCGGGTTAGGGATGATTCTAAAATTTAGAAAAATAAGAAGAACGGACTGGCTTCCTGGTGTCCACATCTAGGCTCAGACGCAGTATTTAAATGTCTCCAAAACAAACTCAAAACCTCATTTCAAATCGAATAACATCATATGTACATACGTCATACTTTTAAAATACGAGTAAATCGTTCAGATTTATTTTATCAATGAGCAGTTCGAGGATCTTTCTTAGCTGAATAAAATCAAAATTTCTAAAAATAGGTTAAGGAACCTCATATTAAAGATTTTACAGTTTCAATGCTCAAAATTAGGGTTACAATTCTTGAATATTCCAGCAGTAGGACTGATATAATTTGAATACTTAACAAATTACTCGGAAGAGCTTAATTAGTATTAATTTATATCACACAAATTTGTTTATCCAAGCATCTAAAGTATGATGTCTAACCTTGAGCAATGTCCGCGGTAATTTGACGAGGCACTTTTCGTTTGAAAGCACATTTCGAATGTTTTAAGTCTTTGATTTGTTAAAATGAAACTATGTGTGTATTCAAAACATGCCTGGCATAATTGATTAGATCCGCTAGCTTGCATAATGTTATAAAATCGATAAAGGCTTAGGTGGAGGTTGCAGCCTCCGAGGAAGTGATTTGGAAAAAATAGGCTCAGTATAATTTATTGGAGTTACTTTGGCGTATAATTTGTAATGTTGTACCCATATTCGTAATATTTGCAAGCGATCCCTTAAAAAACTCGACTTTGTCAAGAGAGTAGTGGAAGAAGTGCATGGGCGGTTTTATTTAACACTAGTTAGAATATATCAAGTATAAGTGATCCTAATGAGAAGTGACAATTAGAAAAGGTACACCATAAGGCCATAGTTTTATTGGGAATTCTTGCAACTAATCAATAAGCATTATCGAAATGATAAATGAAGTAAGATGGTAAGTCGTTAGAAGAAAATAGATTTAAATTTAGGCCGTTTGCTCAATGAATTCATCGATAGTACATACGTTTTTGGAAGACGTTGCAGAAATTACGCCACAATCCAGTGAGATCGGTTGTATACTCCAAGGAGATAAAGGAAATGAAGGAAACTAGTCGCATCAATATTTTTCCGCAAGCGATACGCGATAGTTACCGATTATAGAAATAAACTATACGATGCTTGCACCCCTTGCCGTATGTCAAAAGGTGGCTTGCGGGCGTATTTGTTGATTTAGATGTTAAATGGTAATTTTAGATAGCAATTTGATAGTCTGAGGCACAGAAAAGCGAAACCAGCATCTTGCTTAAATTTACCAAAAAAACTGCAAACAAAGGGGAAAATTAAACTATAAGCTGCAGTGGCAGGTAAGATCAATTACCTTGGAACATAACCGCACCATACACGAAGCGTTTTCTATCCAATTCATTTTATTGAAGGAAATTTTTAAAAAGTCTTGTAAATTGCAGCGCCATTGTCTTGGTTTTACGTACAGAAAATTTCAAGTTGTAATCTTTAGATAACAGCTTTAGTTTGTGAACTGCCAATTGTAAGTTATCTTCATTTTCTTGAATTATGACTTGGTCATCAGAAAATAGCATTGAACTTAAAAATTGATTTTCTCCAATTTGAATTCCTGGTGGTGTAACACTTCTCAATTCTCATAACAAACATCTATGTATAAGTTTGGCGACAGAGGACACCCTTGCCTAACACCTTGATTGGTTGTGATTTCCTGTGCTGCGTTTTTGCCAATACCAGTACCAATTACTATTTTTGTATTTAAATAGAAGGATTGAATGGTTTTAATTAAATGAGTTGCATATCCCCGCTTTTCCGTTATGAACCAAAGTTTGTCTCGATGAATGCTGTCAAATGCATTTTGGTAATCTATAAAGGCTATGCGTGTCTCCAGATTAAACTCTATTCGCTTTTGTATTATCAGATTCAAATTAAAAACATCGAATATACATAAACGTATATTCCTTATAGGCTCTGTCTTTCTGTTCGATGGCTTCTTTTATTTCTTCATTCCAGATTCTTAAACCTCTTTTTCGTTTGTTTTTTGTTCTCATGCCTATTACTTCATTTCCGATTTGTTTTATGGCACTTGCAATACTTCTCTTCTCTTTTTTGGCAAAAATGTGTTCGTGACTTTTAATTCATTGTAGGTTATTTCATAAATTGATTATTTATTTATTTATTTAAATGTATGCTGCAACTTCGCCTTCTGTCCAGGTGGCGGCTCCGGAGGAGAGCATAACATATTAAACATAGAATTGCCTGGCATTATCCTAAGGACGGAAGGGAAAACCCTCCAAATCCTCCCGTAGGAAATACATAAGATTCATACATCACAAAAGGGATACATCATGATTAGTAAGATAAAAACATCATAGTATGTTAAAAATTATTTTTTCAAAATGAAATAAATTATGATAATACATAATAATATTACACAGTGATAAGAATTTTTAGTAAATAAGCTAACATATATGGTAGAAACCATATTGTCATATATATAATATTAAGTTATATTTCAATTATGGCTAATTCTAGGCATTATAATATTACATGGTATTACATTGGGACTTTGAACTAATGAAATACTGATATGTACAACTAGATTTAAGCTTATGTTTAAAAATTTTCACATTTTTCGGCATTGAAATGATAACTTCTCCAGGTAAAGCGGTCCATTCTCTAATACCCCTGTTAACGAATGAGTATTTCGCTATATATGTTTTCTCCCCGCGTTGCTTGATTTTTAAGCTATGATTACCGCGTCTAATAAAGTCTGACAGGAGCAGGATCTGAAACAGGATCATTATCCTTTAGCTAGGCAATAATAAATGTAAGATGTCAGCTAAATAACTCCATATTCCGTAAAAATAATGGGAATTACGAAGATATCCAAGATGGGAGCTTGCAGCTTCCCCTTATTCGGTTAAGAATAAGGGGAAATGGATGGGTGGAATGGGATCAAAGGAAGTTGCAGATAAGAGGTCTTAACCTCAGGAAGAGCGTTGCAAGATAGGGTAAGAAAGCAAGAGAAGGTGACTGTGGGAGAAAGATCGGGTGATTTTTAAAGAGAGCAGATATAGGGGAGGTGAGTGGAAAGGAAGATGGGACGACGGACACTACAAAAAGGTCACGCGGTTTGAGAAAATCGTTCGGCACGATCCCCTCATCGAAAGACGTAACCAATCGGGATTCTACGCTCTCCGTTTCTTCCCTTTATTNGACCCAGGTTCGATGCTAGGACAATTCTTATGGACGTATTTTGAATAATTCGTATAGGGTATTATAGTTCGTGGATGACAGTCCGTCTATAGCAGGCGGAGTATTGGAGGTGATGCATAATGCTTTAGTTAATCTATGTTATGTGTAGCTTGCAGTATGCAAGCTGCTTTCCCTCGTATACACACACACACACACACACACAGAGTACGATTTAAAGAGTTAGATTATACGTATTCTTAGAGACAGTATCATTAAAAGACGCGTTGTTGTTCAAGTTGCAATACTTCAAAGGTACGGTCATGTCAAAAGAAATCCTCCGACAAAGACTAATTAGATTGGGTGCATTCCATTCATCGATATAAATTTACTTATGTCAACTTGCGTATGGTTTAGTGCTTTTAATTTGCTCTGTGTCACTTTGTGTCGCAGGCACAAGACTTTAAAAGCTGACCCTCGCTATAATATCCCGATATTACCTATACCCTAACTATAGGAGGTGAGTTGCCCAACGTCAGAAGAGAAGTAGAGTTACCAACTTGGGCATATTGACTTCGGGTGAAGCAACCCAGCTTGTTTATACCAAAGGTTTTTTAATTAATTATTTAAAAAANATATATGGTAGAAACCATATTGTCATATATATAATATTAAGTTATATTTCAATTATGGCTAATTCTAGGCATTATAATATTACATGGTATTACATTGGGACTTTGAACTAATGAAATACTGATATGTACAACTAGATTTAAGCTTATGTTTAAAAATTTTCACATTTTTCGGCATTGAAATGATAACTTCTCCAGGTAAAGCGGTCCATTCTCTAATACCCCTGTTAACGAATGAGTATTTCGCTATATATGTTTTCTCCCCGCGTTGCTTGATTTTTAAGCTATGATTACCGCGTCTAATAAAGTCTGACAGGAGCAGGATCTGAAACAGGATCATTATCCTTTAGCTAGGCAATAATAAATGTAAGATGTCAGCTAAATAACTCCATATTCCGTAAAAATAATGGGAATTACGAAGATATCCAAGATGGGAGCTTGCAGCTTCCCCTTATTCGGTTAAGAATAAGGGGAAATGGATGGGTGGAATGGGATCAAAGGAAGTTGCAGATAAGAGGTCTTAACCTCAGGAAGAGCGTTGCAAGATAGGGTAAGAAAGCAAGAGAAGGTGACTGTGGGAGAAAGATCGGGTGATTTTTAAAGAGAGCAGATATAGGGGAGGTGAGTGGAAAGGAAGATGGGACGACGGACACTACAAAAAGGTCACGCGGTTTGAGAAAATCGTTCGGCACGATCCCCTCATCGAAAGACGTAACCAATCGGGATTCTACGCTCTCCGTTTCTTCCCTTTATTCTCTTCCTCCATTTTGGAGTACCTCTTTCTTTTACCTTTCACTGCAACTTCCGGACCAAAAGCTGGCGTGAGCAACGCCCAAAAACCTCGAATCATCCACATTCCTACTACGCATTCTCATAAGCCACCTCATTAGGTAACACGTGCATTCCCATACATGTTCTTCTAACGGGGTATATTCCTCTACAATCTCTTCCAATTACGTTCCTTTAATCGATTACACTCCGCTGCCTCACAGCAATGCCTAAACCAAGAGTGGGAAAATTATTCAGAAACACACGAACTTCTTCTTCGGCCACATGAGATTATTTTCGAATATTCAGGGCCGCATAAATTATTATTTTAAAATTCTACCAACAGGTTTAATAGAAAATACTGGTAACACAAGTTACCATAGAAGAGTATGTTTTATCTCGACTTCTCGAAGGCTTTGATTGTTTTAAATCGTGCAGTTGATAGTTTAACATCTGGGTGGTAAGAAGTCAAAGCTGTTCTTAGAAGCGCAATAAATTGGTGGTTAGTTATCCTTGGGATAAATCTCAATAATCTCAGAGAGTGGCTTTACGAGCTACACGATGCTCGTGAACTTTAGATAGACTACCCTTGCCCTAAACTTCGCGGAATTTTCAACCTGGAAGAATTGCTAATAAGCAAGAAATAAAATAATTTGGAAATGAAGAATTATTCTCAATTACAGTACAAAGATGATTCAGATAAATAATTAAGTTGCTCTTTAGTTATAATTTTGTCTCAGAGTAGATCAACTTTTATTTAAATAGAAGGGCTCAAAGCCACTTAAAAATGTTCACGAAAAAACACGAGTATTTCTCAAAAATGAAATGACATTGAAAAAATTAACTAGAAATGAGAATGACAAAATTATAAAATAATTAGGATAGGTAATAAAAATAGAGTTAAGCATAATTTTTTCAAGTTACTCTTAAAAACCATCAAAAGTATACGGTTGATAACTTTTTTAAAGATGTCGATATACATGGAAAATATTTAAAGTTTTCATTTGCTTTGGGAGGTCATCTAACGTGTGTGTGTGTGTGATATTTTGAATGTATTCATTTATGATAATTTCTTAAGCTCTTACACTAAACTCATTATTCGTCTTGAGTCATTGGTATCTGTTTGATACCACAACTAGTTACAGTAACTCTAAACACTGAGAAGCATAAACTGCGCAATTGATACTTTGCTTTGGTTAAAAACTTTGAAAACTCTTCTCTCTAAGAATTTTCAAATTCTTACAAATCCTCACTGCATGTCGATTCTTCCAAAAGAAAGCGCCACAAATGCTTATTCAAAATAATTTAACCAACTCTTCCGTGTTTGGTAAATGGATCTATACGCTTTCTTAGTCATTAATGAATACTCCACCAATTCTAATACAATCAGTTGTGGAAAAGATACAATTTTTTGTCTCCAAACAAACATTTGCTTTGAAGTGTTGAGGAGCGACAGTTTTCACATCCAAAATCAACTTCATCAGAATAAATTTTATCACAAAGTATTTCTCTATAAAGATGAAAATCTTTTCTTGGAATTTTATATTTAACTATGTTCACCTTATCGAATACTGCTGAATTCCATGAAATCCGACCATGGCATCTGATTCCTCGGAATCGAACGGAATTCGATCCGAATTCCAGGTAGCAGATTTCTAGCGATGATTTTGACGCATCAACATTCCTTTAAAACGTTTTGCCATTTATAGAAAGAAGACAGGCACTTGAAACAAAGACTTACAAAATCTATCAAGCATAGCATCGGATGTTCTAACTTACAGTTTAAAGAATAATTCATATACGTTTATTTCCTCCATTGTTAAATACTTAAATTTGTCTGCAGCAGTCTATCAGTCAGCTATACTCGTACTTCCTGCTCTTGTTTTCAATTTTGTGTTCATTGCTTCGTTTTACATCTTCCATTTTTTTGTATAAAAATTTTCTTCCGTTATTCCTACCTAAAACTAACTTGATAAAGCTTTCGAGGCGTAAAATATATCTAATCCGTCCATATTAGAACATATCTTATTCGCGGTCGCACGTGCCGACAGGGGACGGGTGACGTTCATCGAAGTATTGGTGATGAAAGTTTTCACACACGAAATGAAATTTTACGATATTGAATTATTGAATAATCTATCTAGTGGTATTTCTTCCAATTTCATACGACTATTATGCCTAAATACATACAAATACAGTACTTCGTGTTTTCCACAATTTAATTTGAAAAGACCGGTCGAAACTTCAAATAAATAAATATATAAATTACGGACATTACAGTAATAGATTTGTGAGCCTGTCTGCTAAAATCATTTCCACCAATTATAATTCTGGCTAAGCTTCCATTACTGGACATATTGATTCAAATCCCACTTCCGCGTTTGGAGCCGTAACTTTTGCTGAGAAATTTTTCTTCTTGCTTTACTTCTTTTGTTAAGTAGTTTTAATTCTACTACATGAACTTTCATAAAAAACACAATTAAAATATTGAACCTGTGGGAATTTAGATTCAAACCAAAGAAAATAAATATCAAAAACTCACATTGAGGAATCTCACCACGATTTGCTCAGCTACCCGCGGGATTTCTCTAGAACTTAACTCTCTTAGACATACTGGTCTCAGATATTCTGTAAGCAGGATCCACTGCGGGGCGGGTTTTTCTAGGCGCATCATCGGCTTCACCCATCGCTTGACGCCAAGCGTATGGAACCGCACTCTCATGTGACCTCAGCCACTGCTTGAAAATAACTGAAAATTCACTGCCGCAATCCATAATCCAACCCATAGGGGAAACATCGCGGTCGGCTGCCGCAAGATTCGAACCCCAAAATTTCGAACGTCTCGGAAATCCAGTACCTTGCCATACAAGCTAAACAAACAAGGCAATAGCTTAGCTTTTCTAGCGTAATGTCATACGGGTGAGAAATACGGGTGGATTTCTTACTACTTTTCATTTCAAACTCAAAAGGAAGCTATAAACTACAAAATTAAATATAGAAGCCAGATGTAATTACAACTAACCACAAACTCAAAGGGAACAAACTAAAAGTAAAGGCAATTATTTATTCGAAACGATTACGCGACTACTGCGACAAATAAATGGGTGATGTCATATGGATAAGGTGAAAAGAATAACTTTCAACTACTTCTCATTTGAAGTAATATAATGATCATTTATGATAAAAAATTGTATGATAAGAATTTCATATGTCTCGATTTTCTAACTTCAACTAAGTGATTTTCTGAACTTCAGCTAAGAACACACACATGCTATATTCCAGCGTTAAAACGTCTCTTAGGTTAAGGTAATTAATTACATAAGCCAATTAAAAGATGATAAATAAAAGATATAACAACTTATTTGCTATTCCCTGAGAAATTGAACATGCTTCTGTTCTATTAGATTTACTGCTAACGAAATTACCAAAAATATTAAAATAACTAAACAAAGATAATTTATTCTGATGGTTATGTAATAAATTAGTAATAAAAGAGATTAAAATCTACACTTTTCAATTATACTAAGGAATATTATCTAGCAATCCGAAAATCTACGTGACAACAGACAACAACCGAAAATAACTAAGAATGTTTCTCACTTAGTTTCTCACTTAGCTCAGTTATCCAAAATATGGACAATATCAACGAACGAACGATCGGTTCCTATGGTTTGGAAGATTCATCTCCAAATGGATACTGGGGAAATAGGAATAATAAATGACTCACTGGAATAGAAATGAATTTGCCAGGGAGTAAAGAAGAAAAACAAAACTATTTAAGTAATCAGGCCATTGAAAAACTTAACGGACGATTCTCATTGCCGAGCCCAAAAATATATTAACATACTTCATATATATTACTGCAAAAAGCTATTGTTACAGGGATTGCGAATGTTATTGGCTGTTTTTAGACACAGTTCGCGTGAATTTGTCTAGATGTTTCCTTATTGCCGTCACGCCTGCCCCTGCCACATGCCGAAAGGCGGCCCTTTTATTTCGTATTCACTTTCTTGTATGTAGAAAAGAATCCCAGCGGCACTTTAATTTTTGCTTAATTCATCCCTTCGTTTAAAAACAGCCGATACAATTATCAAGAATAACGTATGATCTGTTTACTGAAACGAAAGAAAGCTTGGCGTATGAAAGGTATTCACATATTCAACACAGCCCTTAGTACTCCTCTAAAGTTGGTTGTTGATTTATCGAATAAATTAGAGGTAAGTTTCCAAGAAACAATTAACTTCAACGGCATTTTTAGTGTATTCCAATTTCTTCCTGCTAATAAATTTTATCTCGAAAATCTGACGGATGTATCAATGAAATGCCATATTTTGCTCGTCCATTCATAATAATAGCATATTGTATTATAAACAACCGTTTTTCTCGAAGAAGCAGTTTAAACGAATAGAGATAAATAATTCATTTTCCACATCTTCTCCTTCGCATTTTCCCCCATACATTCACTTTTTGTTCAGTTTCTGATCGGCCCCTCCTTCCTCTCAACCTCTTGATTTTCGGTTCTAATCTTCTCCCATTTCGTTACGACCACTTGGATCAGAAAATCCCTTCGACAACTCTTTCTCCTCTTACAATCCTTTCCTCCCAAACTCCGCACACCTCTTCCCTTTGCTCATTTCCCTCCGTGCGTTCATCTTTCTCTTCGCCCTCCCACCCCATTTCGCTCCCCACTCCGCGACCAGAAGAGTTGAATGAGCTCACTGGACCAATTCAGCTAAAAAGTCATCGCCATTCATGGATGCGACGGGAAAAAAGCACGTAGGAAAATGTCCAGAACGGGAGGGAGATTAAAAGTCAGGGGAAAGGGGGAGACTGGAGTTTTTCGATGGTTTGAAAGTGGACGGGAGGAGTCTTTTCGGTGCGTGGTCGAATGACTTGAATGAAAAAGCCCTCGTCACACACGATCTATTCTATAAAGGTGGCAACTTACGATAGGCCGCACCATCCGAAACCTATCTGGATGTTCGAGGAAGCCGCTCATTCGCGATGATCTTTCCAAGAACGGCCCTCTCAGGATTCCGCGAAAGGTTTCCTCTTATGAAGTTCCGCGTTGTGGGTTTTAGCTCGCCCTTTCAAATTGTGTTTCATGGAGGTAATGGAAATAGGTCCGCTTTGTTATCGTCCACAAAGTAAACACCAAGCGAATAGCAGTATGGTTAGGCTAGGAGTCTTTATTGCGAATATAGAAACTCGGATTTGAAGAATAAGTTTATGATCAAAGGAAGTTGGCATACTGTGATACAGCAAATAATAAATTAACGTTATTTTTAAAAATCGTAAGGGATTCATCTTAATTAAAGTTTTATAAATCTAGTCTCAAATTTGATGTTCCTTCGTAGTTCAGTTATGAATAATAGGCGATATTATACCAAGTGAGATGCATTGGCTCATAAGGGTTTTTTTGGTAGTATCATAAAATATCGGTAGTAATACCTCATTTTCTATCCATCATGACTGTAGAAAAATAATAATCTGTTAACACAAGGAATTCATCACTGGATACAAATATAAATTATTAATAAATCTCTTCATTGCAATTCTTTCAACATTTTTCCAATATATTGCTGACTTAAAAAATTGTTTATGCTGTAACGTGGAGTTTACCTCGATAGATCTAATTTCTTGCACTCAGCAAATCATCACATATTGCTTCTTGTAAAGCAAATGTACCATCGCGATATTAAGATTTTTGTATAATTGTTCAGTTTTTCCTTTAAAATTATTGACAGAATACAGAGTCCATAGAATGTCTCCATTTCTCAGTCCATAATCCATAATTGAAATTATTTGATTCTTTTGTGGATACTGTTACGAAATCATCAGTAATGCAGAAAGAATGAATACATTCTAATTTATTGTACTTCAACCTAAGGAGAATTTCAGCAATCAAAGGCCCTAGGCGAAAGAACAAATTTGAGGCCCCACCAAGAGATTATTCATCTTGAAAATAACGACGAAACATCCTTTTGGGCCCCTTAAAGGTGAGGCCCTCAGTTTGCGCCTAATGGAAAATCCGTTACTTTAACCTAATATTTTGTGTACTTTCGGTACTACCATAACTACTGTGAGAAAGAACAATCTAAGAGCCGTAAATATTGGAGATTATGAAAATTCGACCCATTTAGTACGCACTTGAATTAAAAAGGAAAACATCAAACTTCAAAGCTTTCTTCGCCTTGAAAATACAATGAACTGAGTATGGGAACTCCGGGGCTAATTTCACCTCGTGGATTAAGACTTGGGAACGAAAAAAGTTAAAGAGTCGAAATCCCGCAGCTTCAGAACACTGCCACTCCCCCTTTATCCCGAACAATTTTCTCGAACTTAAAACCCTTTCACGGGCAAAATAATTACTTTCAAATGCCCTCTGTCTACTCCCTAGAGATCAGCAGCGCGTACGGAATTCTTTTGTACTCTTCTTCGAACCGCAGTAACCCTTCAGGGATTTCCAAAGTCGAATTTTTTAGTCAACGAAGGGATGAATGTTCTTAGAGCAAAAGTGCAAAAAGGGAGCGGTTTGAGGAGAATGTGAGGAGAATAATACGAAGAGCGAAAAACCCACCCTTTTCTTGCACGGTCATTTTCAGGCGCACGGGGATGTTAAGCGCTGATCTCTGCATAAATCTGTATTCTCCTCATTCAAATACTAGGATATCCAACCGGTTGTAAGCATGTAGACATTGGAAATAGATGCATGAGAAATAAGAGTGAGCGTATGCTTTCCTGGATATGAAAATATAATTAACACGACTGAAAATAGTTTAAGAGCAAAACATATGTTTAAGATAGCTTAATAACCATCATGTTTACTCAATGAAGGCTTCTTTTAAAAAGAGCATATTATATTATGATATAACCTTGGTTTAATCCAATCCCGACGATGTATTCAATACGCTTAATCAGAATTTGTTTTCTTTTTATTCTTTAGGAAATAGTGTTCAAAATTGGGAATACCATGATTTTAATCGAACAAACGATTGAATGAAACGGGAGTGAATGTTGATTGAAAGTAAAAAATATAATGTAACATTAATATTCAGTTCTTGCTGACATTTACCTACTAGTAATCATAGAATCTGCAGGTAATTAAGCCATGGATTTCAAAACCAACCCTGAGATACATTGATCTTTCTGTTTACCAAGTTTTGCTCATATCATTATATTGACCTTTATTTGCATTCATGATTGACTTAGAAATCATGACAAACGTACATTGGTAATAATTTCATTCAGAGTAGCCACCGAAACGCCCAAATATGGGTAACTGACGTATACAGGCAAGATTTTTACAAAGATAATACAAGAAACTCAATCTTGAAATACATCTTTTCCTAGGTAACACCGATTTCTGTTTGCCCTGGCGGCAGAGTGCATGTTTGCATGAAAATACCGTTGTCGGGGGTCTGAATTCTGAAGTGTTTTTATATTGATCTTGACTACTTTTAAGAAATAAAATTCAAATATTCTCTCTAAAAAAGATGTGATCTTTTTAAAACCATACTTTGGGAGAAATAAAAATATTGTTTTTCTGACCGTTTTCGGATTGGTAAAGGTTGGAATATCTTATGCGTAGTTTTAATCCTTTTCTCTCCCACTACATCCTGCCTACCGGACGGACACACCCCTTATTCATCTCTTTCTTCCCTTAAATCTCCCATCAAACGCCCCCTCCCTCCCAACACCACAGCCACTGCCCGCATGCATTTTTCATACTCTCATTCCTACGTCCGAACGAAAAGGATTGTCAAGGCATTTCAGCCACCGGAATCGTTTCTAATACATAAATTAAAGCATTTTCATTTCTTCTCGAAGCCCTCTCTTCATCTCTCTTCTCTTCTCCATACTTCTTCCCTACGGAAGTTCATATTAAGCAGAGTAAATACCTCGGGATCATTGTTTGAACCAAAAAGTAGGATATTTCTCTTGAAGTGATAGGATCTATTTTTTCTGGGAAATTGAAAGCACTGTGAGCACAATAATCAAGAAAACAGAGAGATATTAAATTGTTAGAGGAACAAAAAGGAAAGTTGGCTTTAATTGGAAATTGTTGCAAAGTAATACTTTGAGGTGGATGAAGAATTTTACTAGAATAAAGAATTGTCCATTTAAAGAGATTTAGAATAAAGTAAATCATTATTCAGACAGAATTTTTCTAAGCATCTAAAGCAACACGGTCTACTCGATTTCCGGGGGAACCCATATGAGCGGAATGGCCTCATATGTCGAAGTACTTCTAAAAATACTACTACCAATAGCATAACTACTCATAGAGAATGAGTCGCGAGAGTAATATAAGTAATATATTTTCAGAAATTTCTTTCTCGTCCTCAAACTACTTTGAATAATAAGTATGCCACAAAATTAGTACTCCGATTCCTACAATAGTTTCCTTTAAGAGAAACGGTGGGAATAAAGTACAACATTCTTTATAGCCTAAAATATTGATATATATCAAAAGTCACCATACCCGCGAAATACTTAATAATCGAGTTACATGTTTACTTGTAATTTATGTGCCGTGTCAAAACAAAAAATTAATTTTTGCGGAGGCTAATGAACTGTACTAGTATTTTATTCCAAAATTTCCGGTGACAAAGTTTTAGAATTTTGTGCCTAAAATATATTTCCCTAAAAGAATTTAGAGTGAAAATAT
>KZ308318.1:1100704-1117622 GCA_000376725.2 Ladona fulva
TTTCTCTGATCTTTCTCGCATTATCGGAACGGCCTATGTAGCATGGTGAACGCATTATATCCGCTACATCATCTCTAAACGTGCTTTCTCTGAATTTATCCAGTAAATTGATCCTTTGTTGGACTCTTCTAACTTCCAATGATTCCCATTTGCGTCCTGTAGCATCTGAGTGACGCTCACTGATTTATTGTAGCAATTCTTTACAAAACGTATCGCCTTTCGCTGCACCTTTTCTAATTCTTTAATACAACACTTATCGGCAGGGTCCCATACACTACACGCATACTCAAAATGAGGTCGTAATGAATGAGTCGTCGTAATATAAATAGATGGGATTGAATACCTCATCTTAATTTCTAATTCAAACATGATATTTATCATACATACACGTGGTTGCTTTCAAAATTAAGTCCAAAAATGTTCAGACGTTAGAGTTTCAACAGTTGTTCTTCTAGTTTGTGGAACACGTGTTAAAACCAAAATCTACCTCGACGTAAGACTGAGGCTCTTATTTAGGGAAGTCAAAGAAGATGTCCAAACGTAATCCTGAATGGAGTAAAGAGCGACCCCATACGGAAGTCGGCAGACATGAAAATTACATTCGAAAATTTCCATTCTTCCTTTTAACATGGTGGTGGACTCAAATCCATGCGCTGTGTTCAAAGGATTCCCAGACGCAAACAAGGCGCTCTGTAAGGGCAGGAAGGGATTAGGGAAGAAGGGATTAGCCTGACTGAAGGCAATTTTTTCACGTATTTATACATCTCCCTTTATCTTCCCCTCCGTTTCAGTCTCCCTCGAGTTTCTCCCACTTTCCTTCACTCTGGTCAGGAAGAGAAGATAAAATAGCATGCGAACAGTTTACATTGGTTGTGAAGCTATGATCCTAATAGAGGATAACAAAATGATGTCGGTTTGTTCCAAATCAAGTATAGGATAGTCAAAGCTAAAGGTAAATAAAAATTCTAATTATTCATTATCATTATTATCATTCATTCTAGCATTGCTGTTATTTGTGGAGATATTAATATTAAGTCAATAGACAAACGATATTTTTTTCAAATCGCCTTATCTTACTCCAGGACCAAATACATTTTACCCACACTGATACCGCAAATCCAACCCAAGCAAATTAGCCTGACTGAATAAATCGAAATATACCTTAAATTGTGATAAGGGACAGTGAATTCACTTATACTGATGACAATAACGATTCGATATACTCGTACTTCGTGTTGTCAGGGCTTACGTCTCGCAAAATAGTAATACTGATATGATTTCGCCCACACGAATTTACTTTTGAAAGGATCCTTTCTTTAGAACCTTACAAGCAAATAGAATCGTGACGCGAGCAAATAAAAATTTCGATGAATCATTTGAATTTCATTATCATCATTTATTTATCATTGTTTATTATCCTATAATTAACAGTGGAAATTCAGTAATAGCTACTTCACCTCTCTTAAGATCAGAGATCGAAAATTAGTCGTTTCTCCTTTTCTAGCCAAGGGTATTAAAAAAACGCCAGTTCCTTTAACCTAACCTAAAATTTATTCCACGGGTTTTGCCGCATCGTGTTATCTTCATGGGTAAAAATAAGCACGGTTTAATTCATTCTAAGAAAAGTATTCCTACAGAAACAAAATGCCCACCTACTTCTTTTCCGCTTTTATTAATATATATACATAGGAGGTTTTAAGAAAAAAACTAGCAGAGCTCTAAATTATAGCTTAATTACCATCTAACATTCTCATCACCTCTAACTTCTAGAGCTAGCCTGAGCTAAGCGTTGCCTCCCCAAACGTTGCTCGTCAATTCAAAAATGCTATTTCGTTGTACAGTTGCATTCTCGATCTAAGTTCCTAAAATATTCAGATTAACACGATGAATTTTTGGCCCCTTCAGGCCAATTTAAAGATTAACTGTCCAAATTTAAGGACCCTTTGCTTTGAAGTGGCCGGCAGCCCTCCTCTTGATCCGTATCGACCGCCTAGATATGGGTGAGAAGCCAAAGAAACCGCGAACGCACCCTCGCCGCCTTCCAGGCACTGGATCTCAATGGCCTTAACCGTGGCTATTTACATCGATGATCTTCTATTCTCATAACAGAGGCATGAGATATAAGGCCTTGAAAAGGGACAAACACTATTTCTATCGCGATGATTCGTCAAGAAAAGACCTGATAACAGGCTAAATCTGGCAATGAAGTGTTTCCGACCTTAACGCATAGGTGAACCTACGGAGGAAAGTCTTTTTAAGCTAGGAAGATTCCAAGCATCTCAAACTTCTCTCTTTAGAATTCCTTCCGATCTATTAATTCTAAATTTCCCTCCAGATACATTCTTCCAAGGTTCAAATTTATTTACCCTTAAAATATGACATTTTCAATAATCAATTACAAATAAAACCATCGAATTAACTTTTCCTTGTTATTTTACCTTGCCTTATTTTAATTTGAACGTTATCAGAAGTATTTACCACGAATGAGTGTGACGAAGCATATCTATGATCAAACGTGTCGTAAGAGTAAAGAACTTACTGAGGAAAGTATTTTATAGTCTGACGAACAAAAGATGTTCAGAGGATGAATGAGTTTGAGAGGAAATTATTCCAAAGCCCGGAAGGATGTGTAACAATAAAAATAATCTCATTTTAGTTACAAGCAAGTGATAAGTTCAATATGTCATGAATATTTAACAATGTCATGCTATCTAAATACTGATAAACTATTGATGCTAATAAGAAATTTTGATATTTTCATTCTAAGATATCCATGGGAACGACAAAACTGGGAAAGGGTTATCATACCGCAACTGCCTATCAACTCTTCCAGTTGGATACCTCGTGTTAATTTCTCTTCTCTTAGGCTTCAGTATGACATACGAATCAAATTAATGAAAACTTACCTCATTCGATACGAAAGAACAAAGGATAGCTTTTGTGTTGCTCTCAGGAGAAACTTCTCCCACTCAAACCAATTTTTTCGAGGATATTCCTAGGTCTATAAAAATGTCTGTGAAATGAGTACATTTGTAAATGGGAAGGTAAATCTTCACCAATTTTGCTTTTTTTCTCACTGGATAAACATTCAAGTAAAGTAAGATTTAGACTTGATCAAATTCTGACCTTAATCATTTCTTTTAAATCTAATAATCCTTGATTATTATTATTAGCTCCCGGATAGCCAAATGGGCAACGCGTTCGACTTCGGTGAAAGCGGTCCCGGGTTCGATTCCCGGTGGGAACTTATGTGCGAAATGACCTAAGCTGTCGAAGCACTATTAACGACACACACACACGTAATCCTTGATTATCGAGGTTAATAAGATTTACTCGCTTTTATTTTCCGATTTTATCTCGTAGCTTGATACACTGTAGTCGCTTAGGTAGCGACGCACGGGCAAAGGACAATATGATCCCGCTACTTTTCCAAGGCCTACTTACTGGCACGATCGTAGCGTTTCCAACGTCGACTCTACTAAATGGCACGAGAAATGAGAATCTGAGATACTAAGTTTGTAGTGAAAGGATTTCCAGAAATGATAAAGGAAAGATGATTAAAATTTGAATAACATTAAAAAGAATAAATAATTTATACTTTATACTGGAGTAAGGTTATTCTATTTAATATTAATATTTTATACTTATGCTCTTTTAAATAAGCTTATCCTTCGAAATCGTACTAAGAAAATAAGCTGAGAATAAGGCGAGTCCATTCTTCCTTGGGATTTTTCCTGGGTGCGCACCATCTTGCTCAAAGTTACCCTTACCTGTTTTTCCTGTGAATAAGGCAATTATTAAAATTTAAGAATTCACCGTCTATTTTATTATCCAGCAGTTTAAGGTACCGCGGAATAGGAATGCTATACATAGGTTAAGTTTCCTGCTTTTTAAACATTTTTACTCGAAGTTGCACATTGGAAATTGTAGAACAACCGCTGAGGTTTGAGGTTTGCATACGAGATAAAATAATCAAAGTCGTTCACTAAAATATTTACCTCTTTGGAAATCAATAATGTTTTCAATCACCTTCTTTTTCGTTCCTAATCTTTCGAAAAATAAAGTTTACGCAGAGACTGTTAGTTTGCATGGCTAAATTAAGAGAAACCTTGGAAAAAGTGTTTCAGAGCTCTTTTCTTACAATTGCACATTGAAAGTAAAAGAGGTCAGCATCCTTTCCTTTCCCTAGGCAACCCTAGCCGATTTAAAATATTTCCGTATCCCATAATGGGAGGTAAAATCCTGGAAAATGACCTAGAACGGATTCTTATGGTAGAAGGTAACTGAAGTTGGAGCAACAGTGGATAAGCCATTCTCCTTTCTAGGAAGAAGATGATGTTCTGCCGAGAAAGTTCAAAGGGATTTGAAGTAGAAGAGACGTACCTCAAGGATGAAATGGCGAATATGGAGTGTCGGAAAGCGAGGGCGTTGTTATTCCATCAAACAATTGACGGCCAAGGCGCTATGAGTGGGACGAGCCGCGGTGCAACCGACCATTACGATCATTATTCTCTAGCAGCAATAAATGTTTGACAACATGGCCGCGATAATTTACTGTTTAACCATACCGGAATCGTTTACTACCGCGGTTTTATTTTTCGGTGCCGAGCAAGACAAAAACGGAGTGCACCGTTTGGTTCTGAATTCTTTTCCGCATTCAACTGTGAAGGTTTTTCATGGATGTTGAGGTCGTATATCTGTCTTAGGGAGAAAATTCATGGAAGTACTGCTTGAAGTATAACAACTGATAAAGACTTTATTTAAATCCATATTTAACTATAACAAAATCGACGA
Source organism: Ladona fulva (assembly GCA_000376725.2). NCBI lineage: Eukaryota > Metazoa > Arthropoda > Insecta > Odonata > Libellulidae > Ladona > Ladona fulva. The sequence continues at coordinate 1,105,499 of KZ308318.1, forward strand.
CTACGAAGTTGATGCGTGAAGAAGAACAAATAAAGAAAAGAATTTCTTTGCTAGAATAATATCTGTTATTCGGTTATTTATATCGAAGATATAGGAGTGTTTACACTAATTTAAGCAAATCATATACTTCATCATAAATATTTTGTTAAAAATGAAACGATATGCTACCTTCCCGAAGGGAAACTAATGAGGATTTGCGATATATACAGATGTGAGAACATGCATATGCATTACTCAAAATAATGGAACATACAGATACTGTAAAGCAGCTAGCAAAAACATGGGTACTTAATTAAGCTATTATTACCAAGTAGCAAGAGAATACAATTCTGCTAAAATATATTTCTCTTTGAAGTACGGCATTTTGTGATCTTAGTTATCAAAAGAGACACTTCTGGATATAGAGTACAATTCATGAGCCATTAAAAAAAATCATTTATGTTCCCAAACGGGATAACAACATGGAAGAGCATAAATTCTCTCTCTCTTTCAATTCTTGAACTTCAGTAAACTTCAAATCAAATTTAAAAAATAATATCAGCAAATTTATAAACACCAAAACGAGAAGGCGAAATGTTTTTTTTGACAAAATCAATGTATGTTAAGAGTTACAAGATATAATCGTGATACATTTTTTAAATTACGATAATTCACGTAACACGTAATAAGGAAATTCCGTAATAAGGAAAACTCGTAATTAGAAAACAAAGAAATACAATGAATGAAAAACGGAAGGAGTAGTGAAGATAACCGGAATATGTTAACTTACTATTATAAATAGTTAAAAGAAAGGAGATATGATTCAAGAAGTATGCGAACAGAGACTTGTTTCCAGTCAATAAAGAATAAACATATGCCGCTGTTGATGGAAAGGAAAAAGAATTCAAGATTCTATGGACAAAGAAGCACGTAAAATTCAGTCCCAGTTATGAGGAAGATAAGCAATCGCATGAAAGAATAGACCAAAAGTGAATATTTTTCAAGGAATCTCATTTAACTAAAATACTGAACATGGAAAATATGCTTTATATACTGTAACAAGTATGTATGACTTCATTCTTAAAAGTACTATAATGAATACTTTAACTTATACACTTTTGAATAATGCGAGAGTATTTCCTTTTGACTCATATCAATGAGAAACCAATAAACAGTTACAAAGCTATCACAAATTCATGAGTCATAGAAAAATATTTTAGAGGATACCATTAATTTTTAAGAAATATGTTCGAGAATTCCAACATCTCAAAGGAATTTCAAATCAAGTTACATTACACTAAAATATTCGCGTTCTTTCCCTTTGGATCGCAACTCCACTTCAACGGAAAATTAGGTTGGTAAGTAATGGAGGAATTCCCATTGTAATAGTAAGATAATATGAGATTATATGTTCAATACGTACGGGGAAATTGGAAACGAACGGAATTTACGGCGGATTGCGCACATATTTGAAATTCCCGCAATTTTGCTTCGGTCTTCGACCATAAATCTCTGTCAGTTCCGAGCTTGACTTTTTCTACTCCAGTCAGGGTTGCCAACCTCTCAGATTATCTAGGATTGCCTCGTCCAGCAAAAAAATCATCACAGTGACGCAAATATCCATGAATTATTGAACGAACAACAAATTTCCCGGATTATAGCTTTCAACCCTTATAAAAAATATTATTAGAGAGCTAAGCGATAGAAGCGTCGCCCGGATGACAGTAATAGCCACAAATCTTTTGCCGGTCAATATAACAGAAATTATTTTCGATTAAACTCTAAAAATCTATTACAAGATATATTTACTAGAGACAAATGCAATGTTGCTCTGAAAATACATGACGTATCCAATTTGGAAGATACAATCGGAGTGATACCATAGGTTTCACCATCGAAATGGATTTTATATTGTTTGTATCGTTGATTGATCAAAACTGGAAACCGATAACAGAATAAATGTTTTGCAATTTATGTTAAAGATATGAAATAACGAGAAAATTAAGTAAAGTTCTAAAAAAATATCTCCAAAGGGAGTGACGTAACCAAACCCATATCAACTTCCTATACGAAAAATCACAGCTGAGATTGAAGGTTTGAACAAGATACCTTAATATCGTTTAGCATTAAATACAAATTTTTTTCTTCTTTTTCTATGATCTACTCGTCGTGAATGTAATTGTCTATGTCTTTGAATTCAATATAATTGATTATGTTTACGACACTATAAAATGTATTGAAATCCATTCGGTATATACGAGAAATAATCGAATCCGGAAATCACGCTCCACACTCTTGAAGGTTTAAATTATCTCAATAAACTCAATATGGGAAGGCGTTACCTCGTGGAAGGCCATTAGAATTCGTTTAAATTATGTATAGTTAAAATCCGAAAATGTTACTTCAGTGCTCACTAAAGAAAATAATACTATTGCAGTCAAGACCTGAAATAGAATCGAATAGCTGCTTCTGGATTCATCACCATTACTCTCAATAACGTCTTTGTTTAACCGAGGAAACATGGCAGTAGGGAAAAAATTACCAGCTGTACCATAGAAAAAAGGAATAAAATCAACAGCATTATATATTCGACTGCACATGAGAAGAGTTTTATCTAAGAAGTATTCCGCCAGAACAAAATTTAACAAGAGAATAACATTCAGATGATTTTCTACTCGAAGGTTCGGTAAAGGTTAATGCACAGGATCTCGTGATCTAATTTTCCATCGTATTTGAAACAAACTTATGAGCTAAATGTTATACGTAGTATCTGCAGTAAGATACTTGATTAAATCAGTATTTCATCCGTAAATTAAGCTGAAGTATCCCATCTATCTTCAATGATTCAATCCGAGGAGTCAATATCCAAGAAAAACAATGTTTACGTCTCCTTCTGATGGCTTCTTTACATATCCTCATCGTTACCTCTTCGTCCTTAACGTTGCAAGAACACCCATCGGACATTCATGCGAGCGTTTTTCACCACCGACCCATAAGGATCTATTACAGAACACAACTCTCACTAATACACTGATATATTTACATCTATTTGGTATGCACGCATTTCGAGGAGCCTTCCCTAGCAATGCACTTAACTCAAGATCCAAAGAGCACGAAAACGAGTTGTCTCTGCGTTATCTCACATTCGGAAAGGTCACGACCCGGAATAGGATGGAGAGAGGAAAGGAGAGAAGGAAGAGAGGAGAGAAAAGGAGAGGTAGAGATCGAGGGAGCCGGAACAGCTGTGAACTTATTAAACACTTTTTGTGGCCCTCTCCGTTTTCTTCATCCCCCGTCCTATTCCCCTCCCTTCTCTTAGAGGTTATCTCAGACCCACTCCTCCTCACCAACTCATCATCCTCATGCCTCAAACTCATCCTAGATAAAGGAATCCTTCCCACTTCCTCCAGCTACCAGTTTCCCTAAACTCCTATCCCTTACATATAAATCCCACTAATTATTTACCATCGCTTCTCTTAAATACAGTAAAAACCTGCATAAGACGCTTTTCAGGGGAAAACGGTGTTTAAACCGAGATATAATAATTCTCTAATTTTTGTACGTTGGAAAACAACATCGACGGCTTATTGGCTCATTAAATGAAAAATTTTAAATTCATCTAAAAACGAAAAGATATTCTTTAGTTTATTTGTCACAGCTGTAGATAGGCTATCTATACTAGTGGATAGTCTGCGTAATATTGCTGCGTAATGCTGGTTACCTTCTCATATTCATTGGGAATGGTCTGCTTTTTCGACAAAGAGAGCGCCATCCCTTGCTACTCCATGTTGGCCATTTTTCACTATGGAATGATGCAACTTCTACTAGACAGACAATTGGGGAAGAATGACGAATTTATTTAAAAACAATGGCGAGAGCCCGTAGCATAGCACGATCCCTCCAAGCCTACACTCAAAAGCCCTCCAAACAGCCTTCATAGTTTATTCAATATGTTTAAAGCTTGAAATTGCGACGAAAGAAACACCGTCCAGCGACATTTTAATCGCAAGTTCTGCCTCGAGACAAGGCTTGGGGACGACCTCGCTCTATCTCAGAGTTTGAATCGACGATCGACTTAAGTGGGATGGAAATTTTTCTACTTCGCAATATTTTAATTTTCTTCTCACAGAATTAGTCATCGCAAACAAGAGTCAAAATGGATCCCTTGAGTTACAGCGAGACAGAATGGGAGAGCGGTGGACCGCTATACAGATAATGAAAACAATTTTTATTCTACCAAATAAAGTGGAGGATTGACCAAAGCAAGTTGCAGTAGATCTGGAGACGTCTTATAAGCGGTTAGCAGCGTTTTCAGCGGTATTTTAACCAAGTGTATCGTGTGAAAGAGGTCGATACTGTTACACTGACGAATCTTTAATACACGAGATTCTTTTTGTCCTGCTTATACAATCATTTAATATTTACTAAGAAGAAAGATGTTGATTAAGTATGTACTGTACGACAAAATAAGTAAGCACTTCGTTATTTCCACAGAGAATATTTAATCTAACGACCGGTTTCGGCTCGCGCCATCATCAGGTGATCAGACCTGATGATGGCCCGAGCCGAAACCGGTCGTTAGATTAAATATTCTCTGTGGAAATAACGAAGTGCTTACTTATTTTGTCATTATGGCTTTCCACGAANTCTTCCTACCTGCATCGAGTAAATTTAATATAAAAGATACGGACTTTTGGGGAAACGAAAAATGTTATATGTAGAAATATATGTTTATGATCAACAAGCTCAGCGGCTCCTTCACTTCACGCACAACAAAAGGAGGATTTCTAATTCTCCTGTATTGCCAATTTTGATGAAATTAAGTTAACCGAGTAGAAAAGAAAGTGTGCAAGAAATTCCCCATTCTAATTAATATTTATGAAACGATAATAATGATCAGTTATTGTTAAATAGCTGCAGTTTAATAGATTAAACGTGATTCGATCCTTATGAGAGTAAAATTGGAAATCATGCGCTAATTCTTAATCTGGTCCATATATGCCTACAAATATGTACAAATTTTTGGAATATTTCTGAATGAAATTTTAACGCCGAGAACTTTTCTTCAGCTAGAACTATGTGTTACAACTTCCATTCCGTACCTTGCCTCTAACCTGCTTCTGATTCAGTTTCTTCAGGAGTGCCTTCAAGGAAACCATCAAAAAAATTAATTTTTGAAATATTCCACAAACATTTTGATTGCTACCTCCACCAATTGAGTGGACTTATGGAAAGCTTTAGATCCTTGTGAAAATTATAAAAAGTTAAGAACTGTCAGCAAATAGAAAGATTCTTTTCCCGGTCGTAGAGCATTTCCCTATTTCAGATCAGTCTAAACGAATTACAAAAAACAGAAACACTCAGCTGCGTAATAAAGAGGACAACGAACGGCGTCGATAGAGGAAGCGCATTCACAAATCTATTTCTCTCTCATAGACCTCTCAAATTGGATACACCTGCTCTGCATCTCCTTAGCACAAATGAAGGACTTAATATTCCCTGTTTAAAATCGATAAGGAGCTCTTATCTACATATCTTCACGTTAGTAAGAGTGCTTCTTCGGGCCCCGATGACATGTTGAATTGAAAGAGTGAGAAACTTGACGACTGAATCTCGATCTATCCTCTCTAATAAAGACGTTTCTATTCCTTTCTATCCCTCGTTCTCTTCCGCCACCTGCCTCTTTAATCCCTCCCTCTTACCCTTCAATCTTTTCCTTCTAAAACCTCTACGATTTCGTTCTTTAAATTCAGGAGCTTTTTTCCTTTGCTTCCTTTCCGTCCGACGCACTCTCCTCTTCACTTAGTCTTCGACAAGATATCCCCGTTGAGTAATTTCAGTCCAGACTGGAAATTCGCTCCACGAATACAGAATAAAGGCTAATAAACCTGTTAGGTCAATGACGGTAGCGATGCTTTAGGCATTCAGGTGCTTCGTTGCATTTCCTCTGCAAGACTGTCAATTTTTAACAAGAGATAGCGCTAATGCTTCAGGAATTGAAAGAGCTTCAGTGGGTGTTTCCTCTACGGGGCACTTTAATCTATTTTAAATCTCGTCAGCATTCCCTCAGTAGGGCTAGCTCACGCCAAATACCATAAAATACAACGAAAAATTATAAATAATCTGTCAGGTTGCAATTCTTAGAAGTGATTACGTATAGTTCCTAAAATTTTGATTTTGGACGAAATTTTTAACTAGTGACTGTATTGCTAAAATTTCCTATTACTTAGATGTACTTTAATAATATTCCAATCTGTTTAGCGTAAGAACCAAGATTAGTTTATTAATAATCAATGGAATAACTTTATTACTAAAGGATTAAATGGGATAAAAACCAAATACTTATCAGTATATTTAAATGCTCAAATCTTTAACAATCTGAAATTAATATGATGCGGGGTTTAATAAAAGGACAATGACTAAAAACTTCTTTGTTGTTTTGAATGGTGGAGGGAGTACGATACAGAGGGAGACCAAGGGAAGAATATCTAGCACAAGTGAGAATGGATGCAGGAGCAGCATCCTATGAAGAAATGAAAAGGAAGGCTCAGAAAAGAGACGAATGGAGATCTATATTCAAACCAATCTAAGGATTGTTAACTACAAGAAGAAGAAGACTAAAAACTCAGTAAAAGCCATTGCTAAAAACTCATGGTCGTTAAAAAGTTCGAACTAGCCTCATAATTTTTAAATTGATAATTTGATAATTTTGATACAACGGATATTTTGCCCAAAAATAAACTTTCATCGATTGAGACATCCATATTAGCCAACCCAGGGGAGTAATTCTTTGTTGAGAAACGAAATCAATACCTTCTTATATAAAACAGGACATTAAAAAATAATAACAACAGAAAATGGGAGAATCGAACAAAATTCAGCCCTGGATCTATCAATCTTTCAGGAAATGGTGCATGAATGCTTGGTGAGTGAAAAATCAATACCGATTGAATTTTGCAGTAAGTAGAAGATGCTCTTTCATTGAGTATAAATATGATTGAAATTAAAGAAATCTATATCTCAAAGTATAACACAGAGAAATATCAAAGTTTAAGTCATACAGTATAAGTGACCGCGCTGTGTTTTCGGAAGACTCTTCTTTTACCTCTTTACTTGCACCAGGACATTATGTACGTAGAAAATACGACATTAAAACCGACAATTTGTGAATTTCACTTTGCTAGAATTAATACAGTAAACTTTTTTAACATCTATGTTGAACCCAGTAATAATAGTGATATGGAAAACCCCTATTTTTTTATTTTTATACTATACGGTATTATCTAAGCTCCAATAGTAATGTTCATTCCACAAGAAAGAGAAGAGAGTTGATGTAATACTGCCAAAGATATCGATTTCGTATCTGAGAAATAACTTAAGTAATATGTACGAGACAAAAATAGAGCGGAAATGATAAGAAGGGACGAAAAAGGGAGAAATCGAGCAAAGAGAAAGGAAAAGGGGGGCGCTACAAAACCTCTACTTTTCCGATACGAGTCACGAAAAGTGTCTGACTGAGAGAAATGGTGACTCCGGAGCACGGTGGGTGCGGCACCACTGCCCCGGGCATCACACATCGCCTCTCCTTAGCATCGACTCTCGCGGAAGCTGCTGCCGCCCCCGCGCTACGCTCCCGCCCCTTCCCACCACGCCCCCGTCTCTCTTTCTCCGTGGAGGAGCGCAAAAAAGTGGGCACCAGGACGTGGCGAGAGAGGGAGGGAGATTTGAGTGGAGGGAGTGAATGAGAGGGGAATGAGGCGTCGGTGGGCGCTCTCCGAAAGCACAGCAAAAAGTGGCGTTTGTTGGACTGAGCTGGGGGAAGAAGGATGACGCTTCCGAGGAGAAGAAGGGAATAAAAGGAAAAGGGAAAAGAGAAGAGAATGAGCCGATGATGAAAAAGGGAGAATTATTGGCAAGAGAGAGGAGGTGGGTGTTATAGATGAGGAGATGGAAGGAAAGATAAAAGGGAGGAATAGTGGAAGAGATGAGATTGGAGGAGTTGGATTGAAGCAAAGGATTGGACGGTGGAGTTGGAAGCGAAGCGTTGCAGATGATGCGGTAGAGGAAGAAGAATAAGACGGAAGGAGAGATTGGACCGAGTCACTCGGATGGCGCTTTTAAATAAAGTGGAAATTGACTCATAAATCCCGAAAATGGGATCTCCCCGGTGAAGAAATGGAAGAAATCACGCAATTTCTGCTTATTTATATTTTCCGGGTGGTAGTTTCCAATTAAAGCCCAGCATGATTTACTCCTTACTACTCCAAAAGTTATTGTTTTCAATTTTATACCGGAAATGGACCTAATGCGTGTAAAATGAACTCGTTGTTTTATAACAGTTGAATGGTGAATTTGCGAGATGGCTATTATTAAGCATTTGAGAAGTGGTCCTGAAAATTCAATCAACGAAATATATTCCTAATGATATCTTTAAGCATCTACCAGCTCAAGAAAGAAGGCATGGAAAATCTCTTCTTTTTAGAAAAAAAATAAGATGTTAAGAATGTAATAAGTGTACGTTTCATCAACTTCCATATATTCCATAGTATTATATAACAAAAAGTACTCACAATATTCGAAATATAGTAATGCCATAGTCCAACTACATCATGCAGAATCTTTTTGTGGAACAGAATATACTCCATACTCATATTTATGCTTTTATGCTGCTAATGTAGCAGGTAAAGATTCTGCTTCAACGGAATTCCATCTGCAAAGGTCTGGCCATGATGACAAAACAATCCACTGCTAATCTTCTCCTATCATGACCCAAGTGACTCTACTCAGAACACCCAAAATGACCAATTTCTTATGCAATTCTGTTACATCGTTTTCAGGGCGTATTTGAAGAGCAGAGAGAAACATCCCGCCTCGGTATTTTGCCTTTATGTCGGTAAGGGCTTTCAAATCACTCTAAGAATTTTGTTGAATGGTTCTAATTCTTCAAGAAATTTACGATTCGAGAGTATGACAAAAATATAAGTATTTAAAAATGTTGGCTAGGTGGAAGAGAGGCAATTTTGGCCTAACCTCGCCATAAGAATAAAATGATAATAATAATAAAAGAGAATAGAATTACTAGTTTTCATTATCATATGCTGATTTAATACTGGACATTTCTATTTTATGTTATTCTGCTGAAATGGAGCATTTCCGTTTAAATCTTCGCTTGAAGTTGAAGATTCACAATTATTAACATTGCTTTTATGAGCCTTATTATATTATGAGCTGAGAGTTTTCTGACTTAACTTTCTAGAACTTAAATAAGTGGTAGATTTTACTGCGCTCAAACCACTAGACTAAATTTAAGGGAAAAAACTTAGTATTTTCAGGTTTGTGCAATGGGTAAGTATTATTTAATCGCGGAAACTGTAAAGCATGGTTCTGATATCTCGGAAGTGTTTCAAGTGCATACTGAATTCTTAAGCCGAAATTCAACTCCATTTCTTTGACAACGATGGAAGTGATGAAAACTCATTTTAGAAATCTCAAAATATAGTTCCTGTGAATTATTGAAATGACCTTGAGATTGAGGTTTTGTCTGGTGTATCTACACATCTCCACAAAAAATAGCACTCTTTGCTTGTATACGCTGCATTCTTTGAGGAAAAATGCGTATCTTCGGAATTTCTCCTATCGAAACTATTGTCCACCTTTGTTTCCCCGGAGCAATGTGATCGCCATCTCGTATCCTTTCTTTTATTTACAGCCAATCCATTCTTAGAATCTTTCACTCATGTCCCCTCTCTATATACGGATAGAAGGGCAGAGGGGCGTGGAATGGATTCACGGCAGAATCACCCTCCGGACGAAGGATATGGAGAGGCGACAGAATTCCAATCGATAGCCTTCCACTTTGGATCGACTCCAAATGAGATCCGAATATGAGTTTCTGATTTATAACTTTTTGCTAAATTTCGTCGCGTGACGGTATTCTTGGATGCATTCCTCAGACAATCGGAAAAATAAACTACGAGCATTGTGTTTCGGCATCGAATATGAGTTAATAAATGGGAAAAAATATCGTCTTTGGAAGAATCTCCTTTGTTGAACGAAGGAAAAATTATATGATGGTTATTAGGTTTCTGAAAAAATTATATGATAATGACGGTAGAATATAGGTACTGATTCTGGAAATTTCCTGACTAAAATCAAAAGGTACTAAGGTAGGTAATGAAGCGTAATACATTTTCCACGTCTACTTCATATTAATCTATAAATCGTCGTGCAGATAATCAAAATAATTTAATATCCGTTACTTTCTCCCATGTAAAATATTACGATAGACCTGACGCGCGCTTTTTTGGTTCGCTACAATTTTTATGTACATTTAGATCGTTGACAACGAGTTATTATATTATCTAACTTATCTTACTATCGCTAGATAACAATTTCAATTACCTACTGCATTCATTCTAGGAAAGCGGAAGAGTTCTAAATTCAGTTGATAAACATAAGTTTTCAAAATTATTTCCAAAGTAATTCCAACGCCGAAAGATAAATCTGAGAAGTTTCTACAATCACTGTTGGTCTCATTTCTATGCATCTCTCATCTATAGGACAAAATCGTTCGATGATCTTGGGATTCAATTGATTCCTCGTATTTTGATATCGAAGCCAGGAATTAAAACTGTCATTTCTCCGCCAATGGGGAGGCTTCGCTGAGGTTGTTTGTCCCTCCCCCCCTTGGGGCTATGTCGGTCAGTAGGTCTTCACCAAAGGAGCAGATGATCTAGACTCGCTCCACTTACTCTCCAATGTCTTTTGCTATCTCTCTCCTTCTCTAAGTATTTCCTTCTTGGAGGCTTTCCTTCGCTGCCCCGACATCTCAATCTTATATAGCAATGACACTTCAACATTCCCATCTTCGAATGGACGCCTCAGTTACCTTCCGTGTGCTTTTTCCCTTATACTGCTCGCTCGTCGTTTTCGGGATAATTGCTCCGCGATTCAAATACTCAGGTGGTGTTTTATTTTTCGAAGGGAAAAAATGATATGTGGTAAGTGAACTAAGATACAGTCTTTACATAATTCAACCAATACCATTTAAAGATGTATGCCTACCGCAAAAAGGAAAGAACCGCATGTTATTTATATCAATTGACTGATTTATCGTGCCTGCTGCCATATTTTGATGGATGAAATATTCTTCTTTTATATTTTGGTACAAGATAGAGGAAAATATAATCCCAATTTTTGTCTCAGTTTAGCTCATGGTTGTGAAATACAAAGGCTACAAGGATGCTGATTAATGGCATTTATCTTAGCTACTGCGCATCGAACTGTATGAAAATTGTAATTCAATAGACATAGATATTCTGCTGCACTCCGTGGGATTTTTCCTCTACTTGCACTCTATCACATTGAGGAGAAAAAGGAACCACATCAACCCTCATCTTAGCTAGTTGTCTCATCCCTTCTCCGAATCATTTTGCAGCTAATGGTGGAGGTGATGAAAATCCAACCAGCCTTTGGGCTGACGGATATATAACCACGGTAAAATTGCTGTTAATAATTAGTAACAATCGTTTCTCTGTCCAATGCTAGTGTTAGTTACGAGACTTTTACGCCTGATCTTAAATTGAATGGATTTAAGAAGACAATTTTCTACACATACTAGAATTTGGGCTAATAAACGAGAAAAATCAGTTCCACAAAATATTTGTAATCCCAAAATCGTTCTTATATTCCAACAACACAATATTGTTAATATTTTGGAAATAGCGTTAGGTAATGTATTTTGAGAAACAGGCCATTTTAATAAATAAATTGAGCAACCTTTCCTATCTAAAAGGATCATAAACAGCATATTGAAGCACTTTCCACATTAACACCTTTCGGGAAATCTTACTTCAGAAAAGTGCTTTTTCTCTTTGAGGTTCGTAAATTTGTTAGTGGGCTTTTTCTAACGATCAAATTGTCTTTAGCTTTGGTTATTCATTGTTATTATAATTATAGCTCAATTTCGTTTACAGAATATATTTAGTAATTCGAATTCGAGGTACTAAATTTTGATTTGAGATGCTAAAATCCTAGTATATAAAAAATTGAATTCAGAATAGTTTGAAATTAGAAACGATAATTTTTTACCAATAGTCATCTAAAAGGCATAAATTTTACTTTTAAGTCTTATTTTTAATTTTTT
>KZ308318.1:1126954-1183480 GCA_000376725.2 Ladona fulva
AAAGGATAAGAAGTTCAGCGACAGGACCAGGAAAATGATGAAACAGCGAAAGCAACTGAAGCACTCAGACTTGCCAAAGGAAAATATCGAATATGTCGAGCTATGCAAGTCAATCAGAGTGACAATGAAGGAAGATGTGAGGAATTTTAACAAAAGAATGGTGCAAGAGGCTATAGAGAACAACAAGAGCATGAAGAGGGTCAGACGACGACTAGCAATGGGAAAGAAACAAATCTTGGTCGTCCAGAAAGAAGATGGCACAACAACTTCCAATAGACAAGCAATACTGAGAACAGTATCAGAATACTTCACCAACTTATACAAGAAAACAGAAAATGTTGAAGCGGAAAACCTAGAAGAAACACGAAACTCAGAAAATCCCGCCTCTATTCTTCCAGAAGAAGTAACAGAGGCCATCAAGAAGATGAAGAATGGAAAGGCAGGAGGAGCTGATGGAGTTTTAGCAGAATATTTGAAACTTGGTGTTACAGAAATTTCTCCTGTCCTAGCGCAGTTATTCACTAATTGCCTTAGACAAGGGAGAATTCCTAAGGGCTGGAATGATGCAAAGATTTTTCTTTTGCACAAAAAAGGAAGCAATGAAGATTTGAAGAACTACCGCCCCATCAGTCTTCTTCCTGTTATTTACAAAACGTTCATGAGAGTAATAGCTGCACGTCTGAAGACGTCCCTGGCAGCTGCCCAGCCCAGAGAACAAGCTGGGTTTCACAAGGGATTCAGCACTATGGACCACATCCACACGCTGCAAGAAATTATCAGCAGATTGAACGAATACGAGATACCACTAGTACTCTGCTTCGTGAACTATGCCCAGGCCTTTGACTCGGAAAGTACCTCCTCCACACTGGAAGCACTGGGGAAACAAGGGATAGATGCCAAGTACATCCAACTTTTACGAATCATCTATAAGGACGTCACAGCCTCTGTAATGCTCCATTACGAAACTGAGGAATTCTGGATTGAGAAGGGTGTTTGACAAGGCGACTACCTTTCCCCAATTCTTTTTACAGCCGTTCTGGAAGAAGTCTTTAAAACCTTAGACTGGAAGTAAAAAGGTCTAAGGATCAATGGACAGTACACCAGTCATCTGCGAAACGCAGATGATATAATACTCTTCGCAATCAACGGTGAAGATCTAGCGGGGCGGTGAATAAGACGCAGGATAAACTTACCGAAAACAAAGGTAATGTATAATTCTTTTGTAGCACAAGTACCAATCTTACTACAAGAGATACCGCTTGATACTTGTCCAGACTACACTTACCTGGGACAACTGGTTACGACAGGAGAGAAAAACAGGATCAATGAAGTGAATCAAAGAATAAAACTAGGACAGAGTGCTTTCGGAAGGAACAACCATATTCTGAAGTCAAAAATGCCAATGGTCTTGAAGAGAAAGGTCTTCAACCAATGCATTCTACCAGTTTTGACATATGGAAGTGAAACATGGGTGTTAATCGCAGCAATAACCCAGCGACTTCAGACTACACAAAGAAGTATGGAACGATGTATGCTTGGAATCACAAGAAGAGACAGGAAACGCAACACCTGGATTAGGAAGATAACAGGAGTGACAGACATCATGATAAGGTAAGATCACTGAAATGGATGTGGGCAGGCCATGTTGCAAGGAGAAACGACAACCGATGGACAATCAGCAGTNTTCAACCAATGCATTCTACCAGTTTTGACATATGGAAGTGAAACATGGGTGTTAAACGCAGCAATAACCCAGCGACTTCAGACTACACAAAGAAGTATGGAACGATGTATGCTTGGAATCACAAGAAGGGACAGGAAACGCAACACCTGGGTTAGGAAGATAACAGGAGTGACAGACATCATAGATAAGGTAAGATCACTGAAATGAATGTGGGCAGGCCATGTTGCAAGGAGAAATGACAACCGATGGACATCAGCAGCTCTGAACTGGTTACCAAGAGACGTGAAGAGACCAAGAAGAAGACCGATGGAACAGAGACATCATTCAGAATTTAGGGGTAACATGGCAACGAGAGGCTCAGAATAGAGAGAATTGGAAAGCGCTTGGGGAGGCCTACATCCGACGTAGGATTGAAAATGGCTGATGATGATGATATATATATACACACACATATCTGCAGTCGATTAGAGCCTGAGAACTTGATTAAAATTAAGATTAGAGAATTACTGTTTTTATTGTCACCTCTCGCCATTAGCACAGTCAGACTAGGATTGAATGATTTTTTTTAAAGGAGAGTATAAACAGCATCTATGACAAATAGAGAAATGGAATGTGTCTGGTTATGGGAATTATCCAAAAATAATTCGAAAACTATATATTCAAACAGAAGGAACGAAACATTGACCTAAGTTTATGAGAGGACGTGAGTATACGCACTCTATTTTCTTGATTATAAACCTTTATCATTCTTCGTACTTATTTTTAATATTTTTAGTACTCATAAGTTTCGTATCAGCTATTTATTAATCATTTTACGTCTACGGTTTTATATATTCTCATTTAAGAAACTTTTGTTGCATGTTATGTTAAACCTTTCGCATGTCTCAGCGAGAAAAACTTTTTAGACGGAATTCGCTAGGATAAACCATCTTTGAACGAATATTTTATTAACCGTTTTTTCCTTTTGCCCCATATTTCAGCAAACATTTACATAAAGGTATTCATACTCGCATTTAAGCACCAAGTATACATATTCAATCTTAATTAACTCAACAAAAAGCATCAAATCCATAAACTTGGAAGATACACTGCGGCCTTAGGAGTTGATGAGTGATGAGAATCCAAGAAAATAAATGGACGGGAACGGTTCAAATAGATACTAGGGGGAGAAGAGAAAAAGGTGAAAATTTGTAAAGCGAAAGGGGTAAAGAGAAATGAGCCAAATCGCAGAGGGGTGGCCACTTCGGAAGAAGGGTACGATGGCTGAAAGATGGAGAGGCAAAGTCTGCTGAGAATGAGCCAGCGGAGGAAGTGAGGATGGAAACCCCTAAAATCCTTAACGAAGGGAGTCTGAGAAGAAGAAAAGATAGAGAAGGGTTGATGGCCGCTTTCCTTCGCGGGAAGGGGAAGAGTTTTCTCGGTCCGTGTCCAAATGCTCGTCCAGGAGTTCCTTAACAGGAAATTTAATAAAGCCACCGCTATCACTCATCCGAGAAAGTCACGGAGTGTTCATTGAGGCATAATCGATGTCTTTCCTTACGTCTGAGAGTTCTCCCAAGGAGTGCTGTGGGCTCATCTTGTTTCTCCAACTCCCGAATTAATACGGCAGAAAACATTCGAAGGGGTTTTTGCGGATTGGAGGGAATCGGGCTTCGTAGTGCGGGAGAGAGTACGTGGGAGGGGAGAAGTCTTGTTGTCTTTTTAAGGGGACGAGGCAGAAGGGAAGATATGGAGCAGCTGAATTTGAATGTTTCGCGTCCATTTATTTTTTATCGGAGATGTTTATGGAAGGTTCGCTTGTAAATGCCTTAAAAAGCGTCTGGTTTGCGAAGCGGAGATGGAGATTTTTTGCCTTGGGCTTCGATCCGAATCCTTTCGAATCTAAATTACTCGCGCGAATATCGCACTGCTCGGCCGAGCGATTCCAAGCGTCTAATTAGCTCGAGATGGGAAAGAGCAGAACGGATTGAATGCTAATTATCGACGAAAAAATGCGATTTGATGACACGTAATTCACGATTATATGCAGTCCAAATTAACTAGCGTTGAAAATTAATTCTGATCTTACGAAACATAATTAAGAGGTTTATTCATGAAAGTTTCATTGATATCACTAAGGATAATAGTAAGGCAATTAAACAAAAAGCCATTTACGATGATAAATTAAACATAAGGATTCCTTTTTGTTTCAATCTCGCTCGAAAAAAGACGTTTTAATATTAATATATTATTATTTGCCGGGAAATTTATTTACCGGCCACTGTGGTGGAGTGGTTAGCGTGCTAGTACCACAAGGTCCCGGGTTCGAATTCCGGCTGGTTGGATTTTCCTGTTAGGGAATGGTCGTATGTGTTTTTCCATTGTTATTGTTTGTAATGTTTATTAAAATGGATGTAATTGGGATTATCTTCCTGTATCCATTATAGAAGTTATTATTATTATTGTTAGTTCATTTTAACAAACTGAAATAATCGTTTGACGTTCCTATTTTTTGGCAACTATAGCCAAAGAGGAACTATTAATTGGGAATATAATGGTTTGCTTCCTTACATTGATAAAAAAGAGAAAGACCTCCTGAGCTTAAAGTCGATGTTAAATTTACCTATAAATTATTAATTAATTAAGTTTACCTATAATCGGATCTTTAACGGCCATACATCTGTATTTAAGGTGTGCCATAATACTTAAGCTCTTCTGGTGGTAGAAATAAAATACATTGCAGCTAAAAATAAATTACGTATAGAATAGAAATATTAATCCATTGAGCTCATAGGATTTTTGCGTTAAAATAAATAAATATTTAAAATTCATTTATCCAAGTCTACCCGTCGAGATATTTGTAAATTGAAAATTATATTTTCATATGAATAGAGATTCTAAACAGAAGCAATAGATGATTTCTCAGTTTATTTTAAGGGGTAAAAGAATATATGCATATAAAAACAATAAAGGAGTGCACTTTTTATCGGAACTCACAGCAGTATACTCCATTGGCTGCAAACTGATAAAAGTGTGTAAATCAGATATAGTAACACCTAATACTACAATTGTTGTTAGTTACCATAATTAAACAAAGTACGCCATTTACAAGACTACAAATTTTCTCAGCATTTGCATAGAAACCTGTTAACTCTCATCCAGATTTTCGAGCGCAAATATTTCCCTGGTTTAAAAACCACGCTTCCCAAATTCACATCGTAAAACTAATTTTTCATGCTCTAATGTCAAAAATGTGTAAACTAAAGGCCAAGTAGACAAGTCTCTTTTATGCTATGTTATATACAGCAGTACTGACCTCTTACAGAAGATGTATTCTCGATCTCTAAGGAGTTCTATCGATTTCACTTTAGGCACTTATATCTCTTACCCCTGACTGCACTCCATCCGTCTCTCCCTCAAGGCGTCGCACAGCCGGAGATGTAGATTGCTCCGAAGAAAAATGATTGGAATCGGAAAGGGATAGAATGGATGCACGCAATGAGTAACTGCGGTTTGCAGCACTTTTAGGAATGGGGTTAGAGCGGTGCTTTACCATAAAACTGGAAGAAGAAAATTTAAGCAGATTGTGTAAAAGTAGAATTCGTGCGCTGGAAAAAGGAGCGAGAAAATGGTAGATGCCGCGATACCATAAAATGCCTGCCGATGTCGCGTTTTGAACCGTATCATAAATGAATCAAAGCAAACCCGGGTACCAGAAGTTATTTTTCAGACTTCTGTGCCCGTTCATTACGTTGGAAGAGATAAGTTTTTAAACGGACAGATTGCGGAGAGACACGACAGCTGGCGTAATGAAAGTGAGCGTACGATATTTTTTTCCAAAGAGAGATAAGGTAAAGACAGTTTCTTTGGGGAAAAATCTCGAGAGCACGAACCGATGGAAAGACTTCGGATGCATGAACTCTATAAATTATGAGACCAAATTAAATACTTACAAAGGAAAGGTAATAAGTAACTGCGGTTGCAGCACAGTCGTTTAGAAAGAAGACTAAAAGTACCCGGAGAGATTTAGATCGTATTTCTATTGAAAATATTTAGAATAAATGAGAGTAAAATTCTCCGCAAGACATAATATTCACTTGTAGTTAAATGAAAGGATATACGAGTATATCGTAGCATATCTTCCACGATGTAAAGCCGCATTTACTGAAACTTATCCACGAACTATGAACGTACAAGATTGCTTCTAAACAACTGAAGGAAGGAATACGCGATTCATTTTCATTCGATAGCTATACTTAGGGGCTAGTGGCTGAGAATTCTAAAAGAGATGACCCCTTGCAACGCTTGGAAAAGTGTACAGAGTTAAAAGGTTATGTTGAAATTTTTTTAAAAATATTCACAAAATAATTTTTTTCTATTTTTTTCTAAGGACCTATTGAACAACCCTCGCACTTGCGATGGGAAAGAAATACATGAATGAGTGTTTTTTCTAATCTAAGAAGGAATAGAAAAATCACAATATTATTCAACGGCAAACTGGTGTAGGATGCACCATACATATAGTTCGCTTAATGACGTATCGGTCATTAGCATATCGTATGGTGCACTATCAGTCATTCGTAATCATTTTCCTCTTTCATATTTTTGTGTAAGATAACTTTAAAATTTTCAGTTTCCTTTTAAAATATTTTTCGCTTATGACTACATTATAGAAATTAGTCGATAAATACCTATCAGTAAATACTTGACCCATTTTTTAAGAAAAGGGAGAGGAATTTGTATTAATGAGGTTTTGTTCCTACCTTCTTGTTTCTATCCGAAAACACGGTATGTTTCACAGATCTCATTCCATGTAGTGGCTTTTTATTAGAAATTATGCTTTTGCTAGTGGTCGGTTACTAGCTTCAGTTTTTTTCACATATCATTCCGATAACTAAATAAAAGAAATCTATTTACCTCCGCTGTTTTCGAAATGGAAAGGTTATCTTTACAGCTATTGAGTCATTGCTTTTGTATTCAATTATTCTTTCGTTAACAGATATTCATTAACATATAAAAATAATAGTGTACGACAATATTCCCATCAATAGTAACTACGATTACATAATAATTAATTTTGAGATAATTTTGTTTAAATCCTCTGAAGAAAGTCCTGAAATCGTTTTATACAGAAATATTGCATTTTAGTTTACAATCAATTTCCGTTTTGTTAAAATTACTTTCTACAAGGATTTTCTCTAAAAAAAACTCACTGTTATCGACACAGGTATGTAGTGCATTGTATGTAAACATAAGTATGTGGTACACGTTAACGGTTCTGTTTTTTAATAGGATTCAAGCATAAATTTGCTCTTCGTTTTTGGGGTGTCAGCGACTTGAAGAGTCACCTCTCCAGCCAATCATTAATGGCATACACCATTGACTTCCCCGAAATGATATAAATATTCTGCAATAGGTATTTAAAGCTGCACAACGCAATTGTTAAGAGGAAATAAAGGAGCTACGGACACAACGTCCAAAAGTTGCAAATCCCGCTCTCTTCGATAATACGATAGTTGGAAACATTTTTACTTATTATGACAAGCATATTTCCCTTGGTTTATTATCGAGCGAAAGAAGCGAAAAGTAAACAATGAGATGGGCCGCAAAAAGGATATATCAGTTTGAGGAACTTCTCAAATATATCAGTTTGAGGAACTTCTCGAAGAATCATCAAGAACCTTAGAGGAAAAAACCGATTACAAATCCAAATCTTGTATCGCCTATGAAGATAAACTATAGAACTTACGGCGACGTATTTAAAAATAATTAAGTACTGTAGAGTGCATGTGGGGAACGAGAAGGAAGAAATCGGCACTTTTCAGGGAGGAGAAATGCGCGCTTAATGGAGCGTTGGCTAGGAAAACTATTAGTGGAGGAGAATATGAGAAGAAGAGAGACGGAATTTAGGAAGAAGCTGGATGGAAGGAAAGGGAGGAAGTTTGGAATAGAAGAGGAATTATCTTGGCTCATTTCTTAGATGGATGAGTGTGTGTTGGTGTCGGGAGGGCTGAAGGGGATTTTTACGGAGTGGTAAAAGATGCAGAAAGGGGATCAAAGGATGAAGATGGAGATGGAGAAGGTGATGAATTAAATAAAGAATAAGAAAAAAAGGGAGTGATAAATATATAACAATACCAATACATAAATCTAGACTCTAAGCATGACACAGAATTGTCTTCCTAAAACGCAACAAGTAATAATTAGGACCTAATTAAGGACGAACCTTTGTTCATGAAGAAAATTCTAGCGTAGAACTTTAGTATTTACGCTTGACAAAACAGTCTTTTATACAGCAGCTACCGATTACCAAACTAATAACAGCAATATATACGGCAATGAAAATGGGGTACTATTTCAAATCATCGTTTCAATTGGGATAGGGAACGTATGTCATGTACATCTACATTAATAGCCGGAAAGCCGCCTTTCGGTGTGTGGTAGGGGAAATAACGTCTTTACGGTAGAACGTCTTTACAAACAACAAAACTTCGACGAAGAGCTTCTTACTTTGAACATTCCTGTTTGGTGAAATTCGTATATGAATTTATTGAAAAATAGGAATGTATTACAAAAGCATTAGATTTAAGGCATTTAGGAAGTACTATACAAAATGAAAATTAAATATGAGAGTGGCAGGTGAGTTATAAGATTGTAAATTTTATTACCTTTAAATAGAAAAACAAATATTCGATTATTTCTATGTATTTAGGAATATTTTTTATGTGTGAGAGAATGAATAGTTAAATGCGAAACTACGGAAGAGAGTTTACTTATCAGTTCCCTGATTGTGGCAACACCCAAGAATGACGAAATGTTCTATTTGAGAAAATCAGCGTATGATAAGAGTTAGAGGGCTTCCGGTTAGCCATGTAAGCAACGCGTTCGACTTCGGTGAAAACGGTCCCGGGCTCGATTCCCGGTGGGGACCCACGTGCGAAATGGCCTGAGCTGTCCAAGCACTTTTAACAATACTACTACTATACTACTGAAAAGAGTTACAAGTGATATTTTTTGTAAAAGTGCGACAATAGAGAGAGAAGAGTTTATTTGCTGAGAGAAGAGTTTATTTGCTGAGAGAAGAGTGAGGGGGTGTTGCATTTTTGATGGGATAAAGTATATACAGATTGATGAATATATTTAAGATTATAATGAAATGTAGAGAGAGGAAGATTAACGATGGTTCAGGACAGTAAAAGAGCAGTGAGGAATAAGAAAAGATGAAAGGGAGAGCTAGAGTGATTAATATAAGGACTTTAAATTGGGAGGAATTGAGACCTCACAGTCCCTCCTTTTGAAGAAATGGAAGGATGAGATGAATACAAAGAGAAAAGAGAAATAAAAGAGAAGGTAGGCGAAGAAGATGCAAGAAAATCGGGGAAGACATGATAAACAGGAAGGAAAGAATGCAGAGGGTGAAATGACGGAGGCCAGGCTTGGGGAGAGAAACAGCAGGGACTCCGTTGCCATATTTCATTGCGCTCCGTCGCCATATTTGCCGCGACATAAATGATTATTTAATATGCGAGTCTGAGAAGAAAGCGAGTAGGGAGGGGGAGTCGCGTGTGAGACTGCTTTACCAGAGGAAAGAAACGAGGGGGTGAAATATGCTGGGGTGGCGATGGAGTAGAGGTTAGCGGGGTCAAGGTGTGGGATATGTTTGTTTTAGCGTTAGAGTAACTTCTTCGCCTCGTGGAAGGGACAGGAGCCGTGGGAATGACAAAAAACAATCGAATGGGTAAAACTATCAGCAGAAAGGAGATGAAAAATTCCTCTGTGGCTTATCCAATTTGTAAATTTCAGAATTCCGAAAGTTCGATACACTTATCTTTGAATGTAATTATCATCAATGAGCTTATTTCTTTAATGAAAAATACCCCAAAATGCAAAACCGAAACCTAACCCAATTTTCGGACTTCTTTTCATTGCCACTATAAAATTACGGGTTTATTCTAAGTTTAAAATCCGTGATATTATTTTCAGATTCCTAAACATATTAATTAACATATATATTTACCTAACGATAGGTTGTAAGGTCTTGTTTAGTACTTCATTTTAACCTTTGCCCTTGCGAAATATCTACTCCCAATATCGTGTTCCCGCAGAATAACTTGATTTACAAGTGTCACGCAAGTTCTGTAATGTGTTCAGGATCATAGCACACATGAATGATATGCTATTACGCACTTTATCCTGATTTCACATTATCCTTAAATCAAGTTAGAAGAAATTAAATCCGACTGAGCCTTCTCATTCATACAAAGTTCTCATTAGAGTTGCGTCCCACATCATCAACATTTGATCAATTAACGATGAGAGCTCTTAACCTGTTTCCTGAGCACTAATTGTCATTTATGCAACAATAAAAATTTGTTTACAGAAATCGCACCCCCATAGAACATTTCCTGGTCGCTTATTACGAATCTTTATTCGATAAGTACATAATTACAAATGTCCTTCTTCGAATGCATTCTTAATTGCACTTCTGAATTAGGTCAGTCAGATAGCTCGATAAGGGGGCCAATTAAATAGGAACATAAAGTAATTATGCTGTCTCCAGCAGTGAAGAATATGAGCAAAAAGGGATAAATTCCGCCTTTTTGCCACCATAGACA
This sequence comes from Ladona fulva, assembly GCA_000376725.2. NCBI lineage: Eukaryota > Metazoa > Arthropoda > Insecta > Odonata > Libellulidae > Ladona > Ladona fulva. Next base: position 1,137,233 of record KZ308318.1, read on the forward strand.
ACCGCGCAGCGATATATCAAACATGTATCCTTAAAGGCGGTCTTGCTGCTTTAGTTGCCCGAGGAAAAAGACTGAGCAGCTGATTTCACTATTGATCCTATCATACTGAGTTATTACATGCTAAGAAGAAAATATGAAACAGGAGCAAGATAGAACTTCGCATCAGAAATAAATACACGCATGAGATAGACGTTATTAACTGAAAAACGATTTATACACGCGTGCTTTAGGTTCGACTGACAGCTTAGGAGAGATACGTCAAATCAACGGCTTGAGATGACATTTGTTTGGCGCTCTTTTGCAGCTCCATAATTTAAATTTTCTTATTAGTACGAGATATATCGAATAGACAGAATGAAATACCACACTAATAGAATCTAATTTCAATCTTAATGAATACCGCCTCACATTCTTTACTATTAGAATTTTTATGAATTGCTGCATTATCATTTGAATTTTATTTGGAAAGCTAACATGCCCGAGAATGAATTTGACGTAAAAAGGCAAAATACCATTTGCGATGAAGTTCATAATATTATCAAATCGCAGCGATATACATATTTTTTAAATTCATCACGGATGCGCAATAAATGTAAAACAGCAGAGATACGGTCACTCAACAAATCTAGATCAGCGGTAGCCAACCGGTGGGCCGCGAAAAACTTGTTGTTATCCGTTATCTTTTTACGATATTTTTAAACTGCCGAGCAATAAAATTATTCTTATCTAATTGTAACTTAATTTTTCTCTCGGTCGATCGATATTGCTAGATATAAGTTTCAGATTTTCTTTCAAATCAGTAATAATTCTACGACTAAAATATTTAGCGAATAAAATAACATCACAGATAAATCAGCTGAATCATTTAACAATCTAAGGACTTCCAGATTGCCAAGGGGGTAACGCATACGCCATGTGTGAAAGCGGTCCCGGTCTCGATCTATGGTGGGGCCCCATATTATCAAAATGACCTCAACTGTTGAAACTTTTTTTAAAATGTCACTACCACATACGATCGTTCCAACATTAAATTTTCTCAACCATGAAAATTGTAAGGCATCCAATTTTCGCCATTCGCAATTGCCATTGAATTCTCAAAAACCATTCAGAACAATATTGAAATGAATATAGAGCGCCTTTCTCTTAACGATCCAGTTGAGCCCCCGCTTCCTCTTTAATATCCCACGATTGGTGTTGTGAAAAAAAAACTTCTCAGTTTTCTTTCTTCTTATCACCTATCTCTTAACGATGAAATATATTATCGGCGTCTTATCAGATAACGAGTAAACATTATTCATCTTAACAAGTGAAAGGATTCGGTGCTTTACGGTAAGTAGGGATTAAAGATGAGAAAGCTTGGAAACTCAATGGGATCAGGTATTACGATGTACTTCTTTGCGGATGCACGTGTTATTTAGTAGGAGCTCAAAATTTTACTTTTCATTTTTTACACCAAATAAATAAAATATTTAATATTATCTACAGTCACGTTGCTGAAAATAAGAGTTAGTGCACGAAAACAACTTGAAAATGTGACTCTCGTTTTCATCAAAAGCAGACTTTTTAATCTAAGCTTTGAGAGAAGGAAAGGAGAAAGAAAATACCTTCTTAAATAACTCATAAGGCATGTGAATAAACCAAGTTTAATAACGTAAAGTTACTCGAACGCGAGTTATGAACTTATTACCGGCCTTATTCATCAACTTTTTTTCGAATACCATAAAATTGAACGTTCTGAGGAAAAAATTGTATCCTTCCTCGATGAGCTGAAAATTAAATAGTAAACGAGGATTCATTGGTGTGGAGGACAGAGAAAATAAAACGAGAGCTATTTTGTCGGGAGGTAAAACTTCTTTTACGTAGTGGATCCGCGTAAAATAGCAACATAAAAGGGGACAACTCCCCTATGAAATTGACGTGAGTGGGATTTGTCTCCATGAGATCAGGGAGGCGTTTGTAAGGGGTTAGGTACGGCAGTCGGGAGTTTGTTGTCCGGGACTGGGATTGCTCCGAAAGCATTGCTCCCTCCGTCCGATTTTGCAGCGGAGGGATTTTTTCCAAAGGAGAGAGAAGCGGTCTTCTTCTCCCACCCCTCCGGACAAGGCTAATCCCCCTCTCGCCAAGAGGGGTGGGGGTGAGAAGACGGGATTAAAAAATATTAGCATTCCCGTACAGCTGCTGCCCACGGTGCGACGATCTCTCTCTCGGATTCCGCGTCTCGGAGGTGTCAGTTTAGTAGAGAGAGGAAAGAAGAGGGTGGAAATGCATGCTAAAGAAGAAGATTATAAGGAGAAACGGATGAATAAATTCTCGTAAATACGAGCATATGAGTTCCATTTTCTAATTCTCAACGCAAACAGTTTGTTGTAGGGAGACCTGGGTGAAAATAGAAACTCCTAACGATTTGCCTAAGAATTCTTAAGAGTCTGCCAACACTTTATATTATATTTAACATGTAATACTGTAGTTGGATCAAGGCTATCACGACTTTTGATAATTGGGTGCCGACAGATAACCTCACGATTCTAAGCTAGGTTCATACGCTTTCCTGCTTTAATTAGCCTTTATTCATCAGTTGCAAATAAATATTTATTGAACCTTTATTTTCTTTTCTTACATAGGTGACAGTCCTAAGCTAGATTTCGAGAGTGTTTTGGTTTAAAATAGGAAATGAGTGATTTAGAGGTCCTTAATACCCTAAAATCTTTTCGATGAGGTCGGAATTAGTAATATAGTAGTTGAATGTTACCGATGTATCGGGAAAAAATATCAAATAGATATATCAGATAAATAAAGATATATCAAATAAAAATATCGAATATAAAAGAAACAATGCATTCCGTTGCAAGAATTAGTAAAAGAAGGGTTTACAAGTTAAGCATTACCATAATTCACATCAATGCAACTTGAGTTTGCGCATATGGTCACTTCGGCTTTTCTCCTCTCATATATAAATATAATTACAAAATCCTTCTATGAAGTCAAGGCCGAGTAAGGTAGCAAAATTTATTGGATACATTACGTCAGCGCGCTCAAAGTTTTCCATCATTGAGGACGTATGTATTAACTTCATCTCTAACAAGCTCAATTAGTAAAACGGTAGCAAGCCATTACAGTATATGCTTAAATCCATTTTTCAACTACTCTGCGGTAAAATTTTAGCACTCAAGTGGGACTTCAAAGAATTCACGCTGGATATTTGAGAAAAGATTATATAAATTGGTTTACTTTTATGAAGTCTTTAGATAATTTTTTGAACAAATTTATGCCTGCGCTCTTTTATTTGACTCGTAGAATGGAAAGACACACTTTACTTCATGTTATAACAAAATAAATTAGTATTTTACGAGAAAATAAATTTTCTAAAAATTCCTAAAACTAAATTTTCTAGTCTAGTGCTTTTGGAATAATGGGGCAATTTTTAAGCTGAGAATTTATGATTTTTGATCCTGAGTCTTTGAAGAAAAAGTAACGGTTATTGCCTAAAAACCCAGGTATTAGAATGTATCTCCATCAATATATTAAAAGAAATGGTAAAATAACAATTATTAATTAACAAACTAAAGAAACGCCGTGTTTCATTTTATTATCAAAGTAACCATCGGTCAAATCTCAATTTATGCCAGTATCAGAACTGATTAATAAGAGTAAATTCTGCCCCCGCTATTAGAAATCATGCCCGTCCATAATGTCGCAAGTTAAAATCTCTAATTACAGACCTGAACAAGTCGTTTTCTGCAACCGCGAAGATACTGAAAGAGGGGAATGAGGAATCTCAGATTGCGTACTTGGTGTTACTGTTATGATGTGCTTCCGCAAGGGAGGAGAATGAGTGAGTTCGAGGGAGAAGAAGGGTTTGCCTGTGTTTGGGGAGCAATAGTGGTCCATGTTAGAGGAAAGAAAATATATCCATATTCGCTTTGTTTCCACCCTTAATTTCATCTACCGCTGCTTAACCCTCGGCCGATCCTTCTTTCTCCCCCTTCAGTTTCTTTCTCCCCTCTTCTGTTTCCTCTCACCCTCGGATTCACTAATTTGTTGACACTTCCTTTTTTCCTAATCCTTCCTTTACTTAATGCTGTTTTTTCGCTCCCCGCGAAAATTTTGCCCCGTCTGTGGACTGATGGAAAGGGTGCCTCCCTCTCCCCTCTAAGGCGGTATTCTTTCGGTGGAATTAAACCAGTTAATCAATGAAGGGGCCTTCAGAGAGTTAAGGAATCCACCTGAAATTCTGTTTGTGAAATTATTTCGAAAGCGAATGTGTTATTCGACCACCCGGTAGGTTTCTTTAAGCTTGAAGCCATTGAAGTAAACGTACAATTAAATATTTCATATTACAGAGTAATCCAGGTGAACCGGCTTCCCCGTCAACATTTTACCCGGATTATAGTCTATTCATCTGCATAACGTTTTGATAAGGTTGGATTACATCTACGGTAGGTCTCGCTCCCCGAAAGCCAAGTTGGTGCGCATTCGCTTAAAATGAGAATAGTCCAGGGTTTGATTCTCGGTTGAGGTTAAGGATGCAAAATGACCGCAGTTGTCGAAGAACCTTCATAAAAGCACCAAGATTGACTTATTAAGCTTGATAGTCATTCGGCAAGTGAAAGTTAATGCGAACATCCACATAACTATTTTCATCTGATACTGCATCTAAACGTTCTTCTAAAAAGGAATATCTGAATCGATTGAGCCCAGCATGTACTCCTATCATATCTCTTGTCAGTAGATGATCGACCCACATACGAAGAGAACTTAATTCTCACTAATATTATCTATCCAAGTTATGAACTTCTTTCTTCCAAGTATGCCCATTCTTTGCCAAAAAGTATTTTGGTAAGGCTCCTTTCTTTGTGTTCACATTCTTATTATAATGTATGGAACTTATTTTCGGTTGAATTTTGGAATATTCTGTAATGTCGTTAAAATCTAAGTTCGGAGCGAAACAGAACGATTTGCTATTCAAGTTTATGTTAAATCTTTATTCGTTAAGCAGTACTATGGACTAGCGGTTTAACTCAATTTTTAGTACATTTTGAAACAATAACTTGCTGCAATTTTATTGAATTTTAATTTTTCCAACGTTTGTCAAAGAAGATCATCATTCCTTGGGTATAGAAAAGTTTTACAATTTAATAAATAAATCTTTATCGTTAGAAAAGATAAAAGATATACATATGATTTAAATACATTTTTATGTTTAAGATTTATTTCTGTTATCAAAAATATGCTTTAAACCTTTCTAAAAATGCAACAGAATTAGCTTTTCGCTCAAGAGAGAAAAGTTTCTTCTTAGGCAACTTTGAATGAACTGAATCAGAATACAAATATTTTGATATTTATTTGGCAAGAATAATTATTTTATTGTTGTCACAATAATAAGAAATAATTTAAAATATACCTGTTATTTAATGTCACGATTTATACAACGTGAAATAATAATCGCAACCGTTCTCTTGGAAAGGCTGCAATCTTTCTTGAGCAATAAAACATTGAAAGTGAAACATTTTGACTTTCCGAAAAAAATTATCTACGGTGTAACAATAAACACCTAGATATTAACGGTTATTTTAATGCAAATATAAGAGACCATGATCTGCAAAATTATAATAGTTCTAGTTATACCTAAAACATTATAATTTCACCGAGTATTGTAGTTGTAGTTTTAGATCGCTATTTATACCGAGTAACTTTCATGTAAACGATAATTGAACTAATTCACTTCTTTTATCCTTTAAATAAATATCTCTTTTGATAGTCCTAAGCAGCGGTAAGTAACCGCAGAAAACGAGTTCCATTGTAACGCAAACTTTTAAGCACCTTTTTCTTAATGAAATTTGGTAGTGACGATTCTTTCTTAAAAATAAAAATTCTCAAAGTAAAGATTACAGTAGCGTATTACTGGTTGTTTTAAGAACGCTGTAAGTATGATTTATTAAATTTTATGCACAGATGAAACATCTAACAGAGGTAATCAGATAGATAGCAGATATCGTCAGACCCTGTATCAAATACACTATGGGAAGTTGCACCAACAAAGTACGGAAACATTAAAGTTACTTAAATCGTGTAACATGCGCGTCACAGACTGCAACCCCACAGCTACTTCCATGGGGATAGCCTTTTCCCAGATTCCACCCCTTTTTAGAAACTCAAGAAGAAATAATTCACGCTTCTCATACTTGATGATGCGCTCCAGGATGTCATCTCCGAGGATCGAGGAAACAAACGCAATCCGACGGACAATGATTCTTTACCATATCAACCACCGTCCACACACCTCCTTTTTCCTTCCTCATCCCTCTTACACACGACCCACCTGCCTCTGTTTATCTTACTCCCTCCCAAACATAGCATCTCTTTTCCTCTTCCTCTGGACCAACAGAGGGAGAAAAGATTCGGTCATACAGAGAGAGGAAAAACAAAACGACGTAAACTCTAGATCCACACTCACTTTTCCCCCCTCTTTCCTTCTCCCACAGCATGCGGGGGAGAACTCGAAGGGAAGGAGGTTGATCGCTAGACTGTGTGTGAAAGGAAGAGGAAAGAGACGGCACATTTGTAAATGTTCCCGAGTTCTAATGGATGAATTTGCTGCCCAAAGGTTGTCGGGGAGTATGGGTGTAAGGTATTAGGAGTTTTAGGAGTGCTGCTATACGGTCCTAAAAAAGAAAAGATGCTTTTTTGGGGAAGAAAGGCATAATTCTTATTGTAAATGAAGACAACGTGCGAATAGCGTGAGAATAGAGCGATGCCTTCACCTATATAAGAATTTGGAGCTTAAATGATTGGTTACGTTTTGAAATAAAATTCGAAAAAAATTTTAATAGATCGTTTTCGTCGACGAAGAAAAATGTGAATACGCCTACTCTTTGTTGACATCTGAAGGGACGTAAGATTTCGTTTGATATATCTGATTTTGTATATCCTTCATGAGGTCACGCTCCATCATACTTATATATATGAGTTCTCTATCGACATATGCACTTTAAAAGCCGCTGTTCGACGTGTGGCAGGGGGTGCATACACCATGACTATGCGTCATCATTAAGTGTTAACTACTTTTAAGATAAATGCCGAGAGACATTCCCCAGAGCGTAAAAATTATAATAATAAGCTGTCTCACAAGGAATAGGGTAAAGGTGTTTTTGCACGCACAGGTGTGCACCTTGGTTAGAAATATAGAAACAGTGTTAGAAAAATCTTCCTTAGTTTCTAATGAACAGTTCTGTCTCCAATCAGTAACTTAATAATATAAATTTACGTTTATGGTGTACCTAGATATTCATTTGTCCACAAAGGATAGCCTTTTCTTAAGCGCGAAACTATCATTGTTCCGTCTCAAATTACGAAAAATGCTAAATATTCCCAGTTTTAATAAGAAGAAAATAATTTATAAGGACTCTTTTCGATAAAATTACCATTTTTGGACACTTTTACTTCAATATTGCTACTAAAGTTGATTGCATTAAACTAATAAATCGGGATAGCCATGTGTGTATCACGTTCGACTTCGGTAATAGCTGTTAATGGTTCGACTCCCGGTGGGGACTCTCGTGCGAAATGACCTTAGCTGTCGAAGCACTTTTAAAAATTACAATTACGACCAAGACATAAATGGAGAATGGCTGGATGGTTGAAATATGCAGCTGAAGAAATCCTGGGGAGGATGATACTGTTTGTCCTTTGTAAACTAATAAAGGTGAGTGTTATTCGGGAAATAAGACAATTTAAGTCCTGATAATATTTTGAATGTAAACAATTAATTTTTTGTGAAGAATATTTCTTCAAACAATCTGTTTTATTTCGAGCTTTTTTAAACACAAGTATTGTGAAATGTAAATGTTACGAAAGAATATCTTGTTTGTCCATCTCAGATGGGGTGTCATTTTTACTGAACATATGGGTAGTTAAAACAACGAAAATTGTATCTTAAATTGATTAAAATGTCAGCTATTATTATGAATTTTCAATGAGGGAAGTGAAGAGTTTTTAATCGTTTGATAATACGTATATTACATCGCTTGGTTAGTAATATTTTATAATGAAATCGATTGAGAAGAATCGAAAGACTGTAAAAGTTTCTGGAAAAGTAATTTGAGTTCAAATTTTGCTTACTTTTTAACTTAAATAAAAGAAATAACCTTTCTTTAATTTCGTCTGCAATAAAAATTAATTTCGAAAGAATGTTTTCTGATAAAATAGATAAGGTAAAGGGAAAATTGAATTGGTTAAAGGTAGTTTCCGGTATAGTTTAAGATATCTATCACAGAAAATTTTCCTTTAAAAGATTCTAAGCTAATTTGAAAAATGTTTAAAATTTTAATGGTCACCAAAAGTCCATCTAAATTACCGATTTAGAAACAGGGAAATGTTTCTGCTATGTTTACATAACCTACTACAGCTGTTTAATTTCTTATATAGATCGGCCTCATTTACAAAATGAAAACAAAAATCTTATCTTTGGAGCGCATTGAGTCCTAAAGAAAACGATAAGATGGTTGCATATTAGGTCAGACGTTTTCAATAAATAGATCAGTAAACATGTCTTCTAATCATCCTTGGCTTAGAAAATAAGTCAGTATCGTATGTTATGAAGAAAGTATTTGCCTATTTAAAATGTCCTCTCTCATATAATTTACAATATTCACTAAAACAGATCTACAATATAAATAGAAGTATGTGAATAACTTGATTTGAAGTACTGGTAGATAATATTTTTGCAACTGCTCCTCAGAGAAATATTGATACATACTAAGTTTTTTAAATAATCGTCGGTGAATTAAACTCATCTTTAGTATGTCATTTTCAATAAGACAAACCTTTACTTTAGCATGTCTATTGTGTTGACTTTATCTACTATAAACTATATATTATATATATTTTCTAGCTTATAGGATTCTATTATAATATAATACGCTTATATAACCTAACATTGATACTTAAAAATACCTAATATATAGCGAAGGGTCTAAATTTTATCGAATTTAACGAAATGCCTATCGTACCATTTTACTATACTCTATGATCAGGGTTCTCGTGTTTCAAACTGGTTTTTTCTTCGATTAGAATCGACGATTCGACTCCTGTCTCCGGAGCCTTCAGGACTAAATCATTCACAATATTCTATGGTTTTGCATATTAAATAGGAAATCCGTATAGACTTGTAATTGCCTATTACTTAAAACTCTTCAACTAATTTCGTTCAATTGAAGGGTACGACCGTAATTAATGAATTGTAATATGCATATTTATTATTTATAATAATATCCAAACAATTTTGGCCAATAAAGCAATTTATTAAAAGTTCCTGCATATTCACTATCGAAGCCTATAATTATCCATTTTTTCTTCTAATGTAAAATACATTCACAAATTCGTTAAGATTTATAACGGTATTGCTTCAAATTTCATAAAAATTTACAATTTATTAGGAAATGAAGCACCATTCTATATGAATCTTCTACGCTGAGGAATATCTCAATTTATTTCAATCCTGTGCTATTATCTAAACATTAAAAAATCACTGTTCTGACTTTTAGTAATCTTTTCGAAGGGTACTGAGAAAAAATCTTATTTATTACACTATTCTTTGTGAAATTGCATTTATACTGAAGCATAACTTTCTATAGAGGATGTTATCATTCAATGATAGTTAGGGAATTTCAAATTTTGATTATATCATCAGTGAATTATTCATCAAGGGTTACGCAAACCAAGAATTTTACAGTTTAAGATGTTCCAGTTTACTGTGACAGAAAATGCACAGCTTATCACGACTAATTCCATCAGCCGAATCATGGATTCGTTGTTTACATTAGAAACCAATCTCTTCTCCTAATATCTGTCGGTTGGAGACAGTAAACATTTCTTGACAAGGTCTGAGACGATCTGTAAACGTCTTTAACAGGAAAACATCCTTAATTCCTCCATATTTGGTCTGTTAAGAGTCCAATATGGAGTCCGAGATCACTTTGTATATATGTGTACAAAATGTATCCAATTAAAATGTATAAGAGACGATATTGAAAGAAAGGGATGTTTTTCAGGCAGTTATTGAAGGATATAAACAGCTTGAAAAGGAGAGGAGAAAAATCGTTCTATAAAGAAATAGAATATGAATTCCTAGTGATTTTCCAGGCATCGCTTGTGCCATCTAATCCAAGGCTATGGCTCAAAATCTAATCTCTTGATGATCGTCAATAATAAGGTACGTTTGTTTGCCTAATGTTCACCTTTTATTTGACCTGATTTCGGTTTGCCTCTTAATGATTGGAAACTTTCAATAATCTCGAACACATTTAAAAAAATCATTCGATAAGAAAAGTCGATAGAAATTGGTCCATAAATACGTTCATAATATTTCCATTGAAAAAAATTACCACAGTAAACTGACCTACCCTTATACAATGTCAATCCCTTTGCCTTTCAAAAAATGTATTCTAAGACAAAACTGTTTCCAATCTATGATACGAACAGTCAATATCAAGGATTATTGAGGAAATATTCCCTTTCAAGAGAACCTTTTTCTTGGGAGATTTGTTCACGTTTCGAAGCTAAGATACGAATAACTATGCCTTTTACGTTAGTTTACAAGGGAAAACTTTGATTGAACGATAAAGGAATTTAGTTTTTTCTAATTTCCTTTTCCCCTGCATTTCCGCAAGGTCGGAGGCATTTAATTGACTTCACCTGTTTTTTTTCAAACGGAGGCTTCTACGCATAGAATGAGATCGGCGATTTTATAATTGCAGTTGCGACATCCTGCTCTTCCAATCAAAACCACAAGACCTGCACAACGCATTCTTCAAACACAAAGAAACCATATAATAAGTTAATTTAGCTGTAGTATAAGCACACATAGACTAACATAAACAAGTATAACAAAAATGTTTTCGACTATTGCCGGATATATCATCATATTCTGGTGAAAAGAGGACACTCTTGCTATATCAGATGGGTTAAATTGTTATAAAATCTGATAAAACTTTCTTTGTATTTAGTATTATCTCCAATGAAGAACTTGAGACTTATGAAATACTCTCCATTGTAATGGATTCATGGTTCACTCCTCAAGCGTCATTACTAGAATATTCATAGAGTAAAATATGCATTCAAACAGACACTTTACTAGTCAAAGTCAACAGAGTAGCACATTTGGCAAGCAAGGGAGAATCCTGGATGAAGTCTACAAACAACAAAAAAATTAAAATTTGTGATCCTTTGCAACCGTCAAACCATCTGTTTTAACCTAACTTGAGTTTTTATTGAATTTATACCCCATTTACGATTCATGGAATTCGTAAAAGAAAGAAGAAAATATTTTTGCTCCAAATGGCATTTTTATCTGACATACGAAATTCTCTACATTAAATATTTAAACTATGAGACCATTTCTTTAAAGCATAGTGAAAAGCTGACGTTTAGTTAGATAAAAACTTAATGCAAATTAGAAGCGTGATAATAGGTTATCAAGAAGTAAAAGTCTAAACTGACTAAAACTCCTATAATACAAAAATGTAAACAAAACTGACTACAGTAAAATACCATCGGATTACTTTGATAAGAAATATTTTCATGAACCCTAAACAAATTTTGGTAATATTTTTCGCTATACTGCGACTATGAACATCGAATATTGATGCTTTCTTTCCTTCAAATTTCCATTGGCAAAACGTGTGTTGAGGTTTGAAGGCAATGAAATAGTAATGTCTTACATGGCTATGTTTTGGTGAAATGAATAAATGTGCTTAGGATAAGAAAAGATAGATAATGAGCAATGCAAGCCAGTAGGTTTAACCTTTTCTTTTAAAATGTGTAATATTTCATTGACAGCATCAAAATGTAAGATATGCTAAAATGAAATGGCCGTCCGATAACTATGAAATTATTCATATTAGAGACGAAAACTGATTGAAATATAAATTTCGCTTCTCTCTAAAAATCGGTTTTGCTTCTAGAAAATCAGTTAATGATTCAACACCTAATCAGTTGATTGCTAAAAATCTTCTTAATTAATCAATTTATGAGTAATTATTGAATCCCAAGAAAAACATTGAAAGATAATAGGAATGTGTCGCCTATTGTTAAATTTAAAAAATCATGGTTAATAGAACAAAAAAAAAATTTTTAATAAAATAATGGGGTTTTATGAGGTGTTTTTCGCCGGATTTATGTGAAAAAATGGAATTCCCAAAATCAACTCTATTTTAAATATATATAATATAACACTGAATCATGTGATTTAATTGTTTGATGATTAAAATTTCTTCCTTTAAACCAACAATACATTTTCATTAATAACGTATCACGAAAAAATCATAAATATTCCTCAATACAGATTTAAAAGCTTTCAGGAAAGGAGCAATTTACAAGGTACACCAAGAGTTTCCACTCTGAATTTAAATCGCCACACTGCACTGGCCTATAATAAAAACCATTAGCGAGTGCACAAACGTATAGCTAACTTTTCCCGTCCATAATATGGGTCAATCGCGTGACAGCTCGACGACGGTTCAAAGGTGGGATAAAAAAACCTCCGAGGTAGTGTGGTCAATGGCAGTGTAGTAGGGAGAAAACGTCGCATGAAATATGCGAAACAGTAGGGGGAATTACAGTGAAGAGGCTACTAATGGAATTTAAGGGGTTCGGGATGGGGAGGGGGAGACTGATCCAAAGGGGCAGGAGGGGAGGGCGTGGCTCGTGAACTCACCCTTCCTTTTTTCCCAAATCCGAGTGATCCTCTTTTAGACCTTTTCCTCGGTATCTTGCAACTTCCAGAAAGAATCAAAGGCACTCCTAGTTTCTTCCGATGCGCCGATCGGCTCTACCACGCGGAATAGTGAGAAAGGATAGTGGGAGAACTCTCCTCCGCGGTTACCCAAAGCGACTGCTAACAGTGGATGTAAGGGAGGGAGAGGGTCCACTCCGTTCATCCCCTCTCAGCATCTTCAACTCCCTCCCCTCCGCACCAAAATCTCCCGCCCTTCAACTGTTCCGATCGGAAGTCGAAATGGGCCGTCGTTGGTGATTCTGACTCTTGCATTGACGAACCGCGACTCCGGAGACCGTGGAGACCTTTTTGCTATCTAGAGAGTGCGTCCTAACCGTCAACTGGATACCCTTTAGGACCCTAACGACCTTTTCATTTGGTCTCTCTCGATATATTCGCCTCCTCTGTGATCACCAGAGCCATCACCGACAGGCCAAATCGAGATTCTTTAAAATTTCCAAAAGAATTTTTAGAAAGAGTTTCTCTTCCAAGAGAAACGGTAGATTTCGGAACCTTTACCTCTTTTCCTGCTGGAATCTTGGAGACTGTTCCCTATTTTCCTAAAGGAATATTATCTTAAGAAATTGCCAAAAAGTCGCACGAGAGACTCTTTGGTTATAGCACCTTTCGGATGTTATCTTCTTTGATTTGAAAATTTCTTATTGGTAATTGAATCTCCGCAAGTTACGTCCAATGATATCTCAGATACTGCAGATCTCCTCTTGGTTTTAATAGTGAACAAAATGTTTGTAATACCCTGAGTTATCGTCCAATTGAGTCAGAAATTTCCGCGAGTCTGCTCCAGATCTTCTTACACAGTAAAACAGGTAATTTAGCTCGTTGATGAAGTTTGATTGGCTGTTTGTGGGTGCTACAGATAGCTCTATTCTGAAGAACACTGTCTGGACAAACTCATAACTCTACACCCCAATTCAATTATCAGCCATACGTCGGTTGTAATCTCAGTACCGGAATTCCTCAAGTAGAAAGAGATATTTTGGAGATTTGGCCCGGAATACTTCGATCCGATCCTTTCCACACCTTTCAAAACTCACTGGCCTCCCTTCTTCGAAGAAAAGCCACTCGCAATCCCTCCCTCGGGGCCACTTGGTTGCGGAACCTCCAACTTCTCTCCGTACCTTCTTCCAGCTCCTGGCACGCTCCCCTATTCCTCCAAACTTGCCCTCCTTCCCACCTCGGCATCTCTCCCCTATCTCATACCCAGGGGTACCCTCCCACCACACCTATTCGTACTCTTAATACGCCTCCCCACACCCCTCCCACATCCTACGTCTTCTCGATGCTCGGCTCATGCGCTGCCTGGCTCGCCGCTTCTGCTGCTGGAGTATTTCGTTCGATGGACGGAAAAGCAAGCAAAAAACCTTCGCTGCCGCCCTCCTCTTCCTAGTACGAGAACCGTCCTCCCCCCGTGGCGGCCCCCGAGGGCCGAGCGCCCCCGCTTTCGCATTTGGCAGATGAAGGCAAAGGGCGACAAAAAGCGGAGAAAGGGTACGGGAGAGGGGAAGAGGGTGGAGGGAGGATTTAGAAGGTGGGGGATGCGAGGGTGGCAAAGCTTCTGGGGTGGGGAGGGCGGTGGTTGTACAGGAGGAGATACTCTGGCGAAAAGGGAGTTTTGGTGCTACAGCGGCCCTATGGTGAAGGCGAGCGTTAAATTAAACTTAGGAGTTTTTGCGTATTCTAATTACAATTGGGTCTGAGTAGCGGAAAAAAAAGACGCGCGTTCTTTTAATAAGTCTGAGAGAATTACTTCGGGGAGGCATAAATTGGTAATCGCGCGTGGAACATTTTTTACGCAGATTTCTCGTTTTCGAACTTCAAAGACGCGGAGCCTGTAGTTTGAGTAGAAACAGATATTCTCTGGGAAAATTTTGCTGGTTTTTTAATGGCAATATTTAAGTTGTAAATTACTATCAAAATTTTCAAATCTTAAGGATAACTGAACTAAAAGTAACACATCAAATGTCACCAAATATTGCCTCCGAATCACATATTTTAAGTTGACATTTTTTCTCTACTTTATTAATGGCAATATTTAAGTTGTAAATTACTATCAAAATTTTCAAATCTTAAGGATAACTGAACTAAAAGTAACACATCAAATGTCACCAAATGTTACCTCCGAATCACATATTTTAAGTTGACATTTTTTCTCTACTTTATGTTCTGTTTAAATATTAATAGCCCAATAATAAAACGTAATGTTTCGTTTAGCAGGTAAAATGAAGTCAATGCTTAACTAAATAAATATGTTTTTCACGACTTACTGCTTACAACGCTACAACTTTAGGTTTTATAGAATTTTATTTTCTACTTGAAAGAGAAAAAATTCCTGAGAGACAATGAATACAACTGAGGAAATTTAAAGGATACCAACACCAAAAAATAAGTTTGTCATAGAAACTGATCATTAGGATAGCGTTAAGTAATTAAAAAGTAGATCCTCATAGATTCGTCCGTTTGCAAAACAATAATTTCCCGAAAAAACAAGGTTGGAGAGCTTTGATATTCTTCCTAAATATATGGTTGCTAAACTCTACTTACTGAGAAATGTTTTGTTTTAAGTATTGTTTCCATCTCGTGTGCTCACTGACAGAATGATTGAGTTTGGTGAACAATGAAGAGTGTCTGAATATAATCCACGAACTAGTTCAGAGAAAAAATAATTTTAGAGATGAAAACAACGGGTAATCTTGTATTCTGATATTTAATCAGTCAATAAATTTAATTGCAAATGGCAGCTTCCGATCAGATGTACATTTCTTAGATTAAGGCCGCTCAAAACATTTCACAACTTGATTCATATTAAAAAGATTCAGGAGGCATTATTCACGCATTATGTCAGTATCCTCACATTATATGATGATTGTTTACTATAAAGCAAATAAAGCTCACCGAAAAGCGGATTGATTTAATACAATCGAGGTGTAGAACGCCAAAACATAATTCATTCAACTGGGGGTATAGATTGGAGCAATCGAGAAAAAACCTGCATTTAAAAACGCCCAAAAATTACCAACACCGCCTTAACGAATAGAAACTGCTTGATATTGAGCATAACCCATATATCGGGAAAGGCAATGTTGATATTGTGAACAGGTAAGAGATGAAGGTAAGCAGCTGCAAAGAAATCCCTAAAAAGTCCGGCATTAAAATCGAGAGAGAGAATCGTTAATCCCTTTCGATACCACATCTGAAAAAATACTATCGTCATGCATTGTTTTAACAACATCAAAGAAAAAAAGAAATTCCCACGGTGATAAAGAGCCATCCTTACGGGCGGCCATCCGAGTCATTCATTTGGGCACCATGGGCGGAAACACGACGCCATTCCGAGTGAAGGGATGGTAAAAAATTGTTTCCATTACAAATTATCCGACACATGCTTATTACAAATTCACTTATGCAAAAAAATCCGGTAATTATGGCACATATTTCTATTGTCCGCTCGTTTTTTTCTCCCTAGCTTACCGACACTTCTGCTCCGGTAGCCGAAAACTGCTTCGGCGTTAACTGCTACCGAACGATGAGGTCGCATTTCGGATTTCGCCGCCAGGCACGCCTATGGGCATATAACTCTCGGATACACTCATCATCATTTATTAGCGCCAAATAATCGTCACGATTACTCATAATGTGTAGAGAGAGGGGAGGGGGAAGTGGAGAGAGGAGAGAGGGGGCGCCGAAATCGCCAAAACAAAAAATATCAATCTGCGCTTATGCGGTTTCTCAAAGGAAGTTCAAAACGCGACCGGTCCTTTTTTCTTTAATGTACCCATTAAAATGTCGCTGGATGAGCAGATTAAAAATTTTCCACCCTTAAGTTGGTGGCTGCAAAAAAAATGTCGCAAATTTTGAAAATAAAAATTAGGTTTCGCTTCTAATATTCTACCCAACGTCAAATTTTACCAAAATTGAAAGTTGAATTTAAAAAGTTATCATCTATTTTTAAATATATTTATTTTTTAGATGTTTATTTCTTATATCTTGATACTATAGACTAATTAACTTCATTAGGGCGAGTTCCAATTCAGTTGCAAGTAGTTATATCTTTATAACTTTTATTTAAGTTGTATCTTTACTAAATAGAAATTGAAATTTATATTGAGGATCAGCAATTACATTACTTCGAAAGTTGTCAAAATTTGGGCAAATATTTCCAACAACGTTGGAAACATCTGATCAAATTTCCAATTTATAAATGCTTGAAAAACTTTAAAATAAATTTTTAAATTTATCTTTGTATTGTATTACATCTTTCCCTTTCCTAATATTCTCTCCCTCGTATATGTATCTCTTTTACCTATGAAAAACAACTACTTCCGATAGAAACAGCAAGTGTACTCGTACTTGCAGTATAGACTAAGACACCATTCTAAAATGGCAAGCCATTCTAAAAAAATATTTAAGTAGTCTATTACAAGAAATACAAACTATACAAATTTGAAAAATGGATTGAATTTAATTACAGCGGCTCATAATGTTTCAGTGTGCATCTTCTTATTGCTTACATTCTCTCATTACATTCTTATTGTAGGCGGTTCTCGAATTACGACCTCTGCGACTTACGACCACTCGCTCTAACGACCAATCTACAAAATTCCGGCTTCCGTGAGTGTGTATGTTTGCCTAAAATGACTTGTAAAATTAACATTGTTTATGTAATTTCATCAGTTTCTTTAACAACGCCTGTAAAATCTACAATTTCCAAATATGTTTTGCTTAGTAATTTATTTCTTTTCCAACTTACTTGACTTATGACTTGTCTATGAGAACGTAACCTGGTCGCAAATCGAGAATTCCTCTACTTTTTTGTAGAACTGCATTACCATCCCTTAACCATGAAATTTGGCTACATTATTTTACTTTCAAATTAATTTCAAGCATTTTATCATATTGCCGAAATTTTCCTTGAAACGCAGTCATTGGATTATTATTAGCAACCCATTGAATGTTTCTAATCGGCATTGGGTTACTGCTACCACATTATTGATATACCGAATATTGTTCAATTGTCCTTTGGTACAAAATAAATGTAACTTTTTTCTGTTTTTCTTCAATACTGTTCATGGTTGTGATACACAGACATTCTCTGAAAGGCATGAGTGATGCTGAGTAATGGCGTTTATCTATGTCGTTCTTTACAGAATATATTTAAAAGACATTCTTAAGAGTCGTTACGCTGCACTGGGTTTACGTTTCCACTCGTTGCATTCTGGCTCAGTGAGGTAAGCCAGAGCTAACTACCTCACTTTCCATCTTGCATTGTAGGCCTCATTCTCAGTTAAAAGCTTTTGGAAGCCAAGATTGGGGATATTGGGATTCCGCCGACCTTCTGATTGATATCTGATATTTCGCAGACATCGGCATTGGCAGAATAAAAGTTTATACTAATCCGAGGTTTGAAACAAATTAAGTAGAAGAAATGGATTGAATTACTAGATTAATAGCGGACGCACGCATAAAGAGGTAAGCATAAACGGAGAATAGCGGAGAGAAAAACGGACGGTAGTGGTAGGTGCTGGTGGATGTAGGCAAAGAAGACAACGGGTCGAGAGGGGTGGTCGCCTGTGATCCCGAAGCACTAATGCTCTGTAGACACTCTGATCGTTATAAATGGAGAGGATGTCAACTGCTTGGGATGGGATAAGGGGTGGATACTCGGAGGCAGCGGGGGCGGAGAAAAGTACAGTCGTCGGAGAGGTGGGATGAATAGGGACGTTAGGAGGGACGGAGGAGGCAGGGGGAGGAACCGCAAAAAAAGAGGGAAGTAACAGAGAAGAGAGAGAATGAAGGAAGAAATAGATATAGGAAGAAGAAACGGCCAGAGAGGGAAGGATGAGAAGAGAATGGGAAAGAGAGATAGACATGAAAGCAGATACGCCTTCATTTATTCGGGATAGGATGCAAAGACGAGGTTAGCCTACGTTATAAAGTAGGAACGCATGAGTTTTTAGAGACGAAGGGGATAAATGAATAATTCAACCGGGTGGACGATTCATTAGCCATCATATAAATTATATATAAATTAAGCCCGCATAATTCGTCCCTTTGATTGACTTCTCCGATAAATCCTTAAATTATGATCGTTTCTCCTTTTTTGCAGAGAAAGACCGATCCTCCGCTGTTTCCGATTTTGCTTTTGGTTTTTCTGATTCCTGTCGACAGCGGGTAGCTTTGTAATAAAACAGAATGCCGATGAAGGCGTTACGCCTGTGGAAATTGCTTCAGCTCTTTTTGTGGATTATGGCAATCGAGTCCGAGATTTGGAAGGAGAAAACGTGACCATTGAGTAATTATTTAGCAAAACATTTGGAAGTAAATACAACTTTCTTAAGCGAGATATCGGATGATAAAAGCATATCAATGAAGGCTCTGGAGGAAATTTCTCAGAAATATGTAGGACGCGTTTCTGCTTTTATGTCATAAACAAAAGAACACGAATTGTAGGATTGTTTTATCATGTTTTAACGAGAAACTTATAGATTTACACTCATGCATTTTTATTGTGTACCTCATAAATTAATCGAATTTGTGTTAACCTTGAATCAAGACGCTTAAAACCTGGATACTTTCATCCCCAGCTCTGTGAAATTTTTGAGTAGATTATTCAAAATTCGATGACCAATTAAATGTTGATGAAATATAATGTAGATGTTTCATCGTACTTCAAGTTCGTAAAAGTGACAGATTACTTCGTTAACATATATTTGGAAGTACGCATTCGAAGATAAAGTAATATACTAGTGATTCGTCAATCAGTTTGTAACTCCAGTCAGAATGAATGGGGGAAATTTATAACTCCATAATTATATACCTGGGAAAACATAATTAGTTTTATCATAAACTTCAATCTACGGAAATTAAACATTTAATCAAGGCTAATCTAATTATTATGAGTTTTGGGTGGAAAGTTTTTAGGACTCAAACTTTCGATTTAATTTTTCATCATCTTGTTCTTCTTACTAGAAGTTTGATTGCCCCTGACTTTTGACTAACGTTGACAATAACCGTGTAATTGTATAAATTATGAATATGTATTTCTCTTTCATTAATCTATAGATAATAGAAAATACTTTTCAAAATAAAGGACTCCATCTCTACCGGAAAATCTAAACAGCTGTGTTCAACGGAAAAAGAATTAAACCTGATAGGAATAAACTTTTGATCTTTTGAGGGAAAAATGCCATTAGTATTCCTGCATTCTGCCAGATAATTTCAAGATGCCGAAAGTGCTCCTACTTAAGTAAAAACACTTCGTTTATGTGGAGAAATGCGATAAGACAGCGACATCCAAAGCTGCGAGCGACTAGTTAACTTGAACACGCAACGAAGCACAGGCAGATATCCAAAAGATAGAAACATAGGCTAGTAATCCGAGATTTTGCGGATGTTTCGCATGGGCTTACAGCGCGACAGGCTACGCTCGGCTCACAAAGAAGCAAAAAGCCTAAAGAATGGGGGAGCTGCGTTTAGTGAGGGGAATAATAATCCCAACAGAAGAGAAAGATAGAAACGAGGGGAAAATGGGAGGAAGGGATGAATTAAGTTCGGGATAAGCGCATATTTAATGTGGAGAAGCAAAATATATGTGCTGATGCCCTGTCGTAACTGTACGTCCTTGCGGGTGTTTAGCCCGAATCTGATTGAAAGCGGCATGTATCTTTAAATGCAACATGTGATATGAAATGTCCTTCTAACCTCAACATTACTGCGAAATTACATATCTATAATCTAAGGCGTCAAAAATCATAGCTAGTCTATGGTAGTCATATATAGTCATAGTTAGTATAACTCTATGATTCTTTTAAAGTTTAAATTTTTTAGACCCTAAAAATATAATAAATATGCGCATATCTAAACAACAAAAATCTTATCTATTATTGATTCCAAGGATATTTTGTAAATCTTTCACAAACTAACTTCTTCCAGCATGAGGATGAAAAAGAATTTGTTCCATAAAAATTACACTGTCGGTAAATAAACTGCATGAGTATTTCCTATTACATAATTACACCTCCTCAATCTATAATTTCTTGGTCTAACCTTTAGGAAAACGTGCTCAGGTTGATCGTTTAAGCTAGGTTTAGTGCAGTATCAGATATTTTCTCCTTTTTTTAATTTCAAAAAATGAAAATTCATACAATGAACCTTAACCCACCGCTTTCTTTTCTTTGACTTGAAGAGATTCGTCGCGATGCTACATTTTGCTACAAAAATAAGAAAAAAAATAACACTGTAAATAGGTGACTGCAAGGTCCAAACAGTTTCATCTACCAAAGACTGTCTTCAGAACTCAGGCAAATATTTTACTCTCGAATCTCTATCATGGAAGAAATAGCTCATATAAAACTCAGAAATATATATTTTATGGAATGGGAATGTTCAAAAGCAGACATCCGGCTCATTGTCCCTCATTATGAAGAGGAAAAAGAAAAAAATTAAGGTTCGGGAAGACAACCATCTTCCTACGAAATCAGACGAAGTCGAGTCATCTAACTCCCAAACTTTCCATGGGACTGTAATCACCATTTATCCAGTCGCTTAAATGTTTCCGCTATACCCACAATTACCCACACATCGTGGCGCAGGGAAGAAAAATCTCGCGACAATAAATAGCCTTTCGGAATATTTTTTATTCCCTTCCTTTGGTCATTGTCTTTTGGAAAAGGGTTCGCTTAGCTGCCGGGCATACCTTCAGAGCGGAAGAGAAGAGTCCGTGAACATCCATCATTTAAACAGCAATCTATTCGCTTAAGACTCTAAGGCTCTGCCGAAACACTCGGCCTGTCAAAAAGATCCTGCTTCCCTCAAAATGCTTAAGGGCCGATGTGTCACGGCTACCTATCCAGTATGTGGGAATAAAAAAGAGTTTGAGTTCTTTTCCAGAAGTTACGAAATATTTGATTTTTAGCTCCGAAAATCCCGGTCGCGAAGCCGTTGCACGTATTTCGGCTGTCACCTTTGTCGGGGCAGCGAAAGAAAAAATTTAATGGATGAAGAACTTACGTGGATAATGTAAATAATATTCCAGTACATGTAAGCCCTGCAATATCATGGCACTTTTACGTCAATTTAGAAAGAAATGAAGTTAAAATAAGGGAGTAAGTAAATAAAATATTCTTTAACAAATTTTGAAGCTTTCGGAAACACTTCACATCAGAGATCTTGTAGGATTTATACATTTTCTCTGAGGGATATGAGCGAGATAAAAAACAAATATTTCAAAAATTATTAATTTTTCCTCCTTTTTGAAAAGAGAGTGAAATGATAAAGGAAAAAGTGAAAGAGAACAGAACAAAACTTTTTAATGAAATATGAAGTTGAAGTTAAAGTATATGAGCTGCAATATATATAGTATATAATATTTTTTGGTAAAATGAGCAAATGTATGAAATTATCCCGAGTATTAGGATTTCACGATATTTTTCTCTGAATAAAGTCAACAACACTAGCTTGACTGAGTCAAACGCAGAATTAGATACCCATTCGACAATAGACTACGGAGTTTTACTCAATTTAGTTTTATATATGCATCACTAATAATAGCAAGAGGCCATCAGAGAAAACAAACTTTCTTCCTTTTTTCTACATTGATAAAACAAGACAATAATTACTAAAGCAAAAGAGTTAGAGCTCGGAAAGCCATCCGAAGCGGGGCATATAGATAAAATTAAAATATAAACAAATATTATAGCTCACTACAAATAGCATATGGCTATTGGTGATAACCCGAGGAGCTCCCCAAAAAACGGTATACATTCTGATAAATCAGTCAACCAACGGTATGAGGTAATGAAGCTTGTAAATATGGGTCCCTGTTTTAGATTTCGCAAAGAAATATTTTAAATCTAGCTTCCATAGGAATCTGTAAGGAAACTGGAAGATTTGAAATGTTCGAAGAATATTGGAGCTAACAAACATCGAAGTAAGAAAAAATATCCTAAAGTTTCTTTCGAGAAGGGTTCGTGGGACGAAAAATGCTATTGATATTAATATACAGGAAGATAAGAGAAAAATACAAGCTGTAAAATAATAATAACTCATTCTTCGCAACTTTTTTTATCAAATTTTCGATATGTCTCTAACCTGTGACTTAAAATATCCGTTTCTGTAGGTCGCCTATAAAAAGTCGTTCGTCAGTTTTTTAGCCTCCATTAATTAAGACCGGGACACGACAGAGGTGATTCAAGTATCATGTGTCATTCAAAGAGATACGCCTCAAAAGGAATTCGTTTAAATAAGGCTTATAAATGACAATATGCCGAAGAAATCGAAGGGAAAAAACAAGCGCGCAAGGTTAACATGTAAATAGGGTGGTATAACTGTGAGAGGGGGCGTAAAAGCTAAACGCTTCCCCGGGTCAAGTCTTCATTCCCTTTTTATTCCAGCCAAAGACTCTGAAATCCTCAACTGACGTGCCACTTAAGTGGCTTGCGAAAGGGGAAAAGATCTGATACCTAACGATGAATTCGACGTCGTTTCAGAGTGGAAACAAACGAAACACCATCAATCACGCGTGATTGATAGATAAATACAGTTTCAACGTCCATTTTGTGCCAGCTTTAGGGAGATTAAGGCCGATTGAAAGATGAAAAATGGATCACCCGAGTAGAAACAACGGAGCACCTATCCAATCACATGCGTCACCTTGCTGGTCAACGGTTTGCTCTGCACATAATTTAAAACTTCTATGGACGAACCCGGTCAAATCAGAATCAAGAAAGCTAAAATTTCGAAATTTTTTCCGTTTTAATTTACGAATTTAAGGTTGAATGAAAGCCTGAATTTACGAATTTAAGGTTGAATGAAAGCCTGAATTTACGAATTTAAGGTAGAATGAAAGCTGATCATGCCTGGCGACAAGTCATCAAGTGATGCCTCTAAGAGACGAAAGTCAAGTGAAGTCTGATCTACAAGTCGAAACCATAGTCGTCTTGGGTGACATGTAGAATAGAATGAATAAGATTTGTCCCGAATCAGGTCGTGGTCTGAACTGACACTAAACAAAATATAGTGTTTTCTTCATCTCCGTTAGGCAAAATATTTTGTTAACAATTCAAGATAATTCGGCATGTTTCGATAGTATCTATTTTCATACCAGTGTCAATGAGTAATCTCTTCTGCCTCTTTACAGCTTTCATCGCTATAAAACCAATTTTATCATGAAAAATATATACCCACAGTAATGAGATATGTGATACAGAGAAATAATGTAGATTACAACAATTGGAATATTTAAAAACAGGATGCCTACTTACAAATAGCTATAGAACTTGAATATGCGAATGACTTTTAAAATTATTCTGTGTAATCATTAACGCTTGAACTAAATGGAAATGGATCCGGTGATGAAGGAAGGGTCTATTGTTCTCCCAATGGATCCTCCCACAACTGCTTATGCACTCAAGATAATCTAAGCAACTTCAGGTTGGTAGGCTGATTTCCTCTTTTCCTGCCACCCACCATCAAAATTAAACCAAAGTGGCCATAAAGTGAAGAATTAAAGAGAAAATGATGCACTGGAACTAACGAACAGCCGAAAAAACGCTGGAGAAGAGGAAAGAGACCCAGTAAAAAAAATCGGAGTCGGACGTTATGCAAATCCTTGGAGTAGGAAATATTCGTTACAGGGGACAGAGAAGGTTTTAGGGTAAAGGAAAGTTAACTCTTTTGAGAGTTCAAGATGGAGGGTTTTATCTTCGCCTTTCAAAGGAGAATAGGGTATCCGGAAGGACTGCGTAGGACGGAGTACCAGGGACCTTTCCTCCCGGTCACTCCCACACCCTTTCTTCCCCGCTTCGAGTCTTTCTTTCCTTAACCTTCTCCTTTCTGCAGTTAAATGACGCGCAGAGGCTCGCCGTCTTGCGCCGCTGTAATGAATGGTGGTGAGGGGCAATGAGCGTGTGGTGAAATAGGGTGGGGACGCGTAGGAACGAGTAGGGGAAGCTCAAGAGGAGATGTGCAGTAGAAGGAGGGGAGGACCCCAGCATCTTCCAGGGTTTGTTTTAGGGAAGGAAAGGGAGTGTAGATCTTGATGGCATTTCCATGACCCATTGCGTCCTCCTTAGTTCATTTCCTTACGCGCTGCACCCTCCTTCGTCCCTACTTATAACCCCCTACATCTCCATTGTTTACGGCAGCGGAGTGAAAAAGCAAACCGAGCGTATGTCTAAGGGTTTGTCTCTCCCTATAAGCCATTCTTGGACCGCACCGCCGCCCTTTAATCCAAAAACTTCCACTGCTGCGGTGGAGGATATTTCGTCCTCGGACAACTTTGAAAAATGAGGAATCCCGCTCCATACATCATGGCGGCCGACTTCCTTCCCGCGCTTACACTCGGATGATCTGTCATTGGAGAAGAACTTTACGCGGGACTAAATATTTGTTTGGGCGAGGGAATGAAGGAGTTGGCTATCACGACCCCAAGTTTATTTTCAGCCAAATTAGTTCCGTTGAACTAGGAAGGTTTGGTCACCTATTGAATTTGCCGCCTAGGAAAATGTCTGTAGACGACTAGCAGAGTATCACTATGGACCTCAATATTAAAATAAGTCTGTTTGCTTTTAAGGATCTTACCAAATAAACTCACGTTATGTTTCTATAACTGATTCTTAAACATGTAAAGAGTATTTTAGAAACGCATAACTATGACAACGAGATAAACTTATAATATTTGAAGATATCACGTTTTTATTTCTCACGAATGCTCTCTCAAATTTCCGAGTAAAATCGGTATGATCTGTGTTATGTAACAAACTCACTATTATTTACCTATTAATATCTGACTTACTTAAGATCTGTAAAGAAATAAACTTTTTATGGCTCAAGAATAAAGAATAAAACATTTTGATGGCTCATGGAATATAGTACATATATGTTTAGATGACAAAATAAGATACCAAGTTTCCAAAATGTTGCAGAAAACAGTTATCATTTTAATTAAACCGTATTTAATTTGGGTATCAGATCTGGTCCCAGAAACTATTTTTCACAAGGCCGAAGTTACTTTTCTGTAATACTTTACTACTATACTTTTCTCTATTCTGAAGATACCATATAATTCCGTAGGAATTTTACCTTCTTGCTTTTCACCACGGTCATTACAATCGACATTCCTTTAGGAGATATTATCTTAGAGAAGCTTATTAGCATAGAGAAAACGCGTTTTTTAAGAGAAGGTGGTATTCAGGGATCTATATCTATATTTACCTACAATGATACCTAGCAATGATGATCGCTCTCTAACCTTTTCATTGCATCCACCTGTAATGGGCTTTGAAGTGAATAATACCGACATGACTGGGACTCAAACGCAGGTCTCGCACTTTCCGGACTGGACATTCTAACTTCTGAACTACCATACCGTATCTCTTTCGTTCCGTGCAGTGAGTTTGAACGTGCACACCTCGTGCAATGTTAAACACCTTTACCCCATGCAGGGGATATCCACTTTCTCATCAGGTACCGTATACAACCATAGTAATAAATTAAAATTTTAGCAATAGATAGAATTAGAAATAAGGTATTACAAAATTATTTTTACAGGAAAATAAACTAAAGTGACTTATGCTAACTGTATAATGTCGTTTATTATCAGGAGTAGCTGAAAAGTCAAAATCACCTCGTTACTCAGAATCAAAGAATAGCCAATCGCTGAAATTAACTGGACTTAGAAATAAAATATAGTAGATGGCAATGATATAAATATCCTATAAAGGATACTTTAACTACGTAAATAAGAGGACGGTCATCAAAAGCCGGGACATCTTTTCCTCTTGATGCAGGATACAGGATCCTTCGCAAGACCCACTTATATTTAGTGTTTAATTGCAAATGAGTGATCTTGGAAGTACAACTTAGAAATTTAGCAGTCTTGTTAATATTAAAATTTGTGCTCTGATGAACTCTATACTTGTTTTCAAAAAAGCGGAATTATTTTGAATGGTATTCTATCCTTACTTTAACGAGGAAGTGAAATTACTTAGTCATACATATAGATAGAAGGAAAAGAGATACTCAAGTTATATCATTGAATTAAAAAACGTATAATATGCCTATGAATGATAAATACGATGCCTATCAAATAGAAAGATGTGTCGTAGAATTCAGAAAATAGTGATGGTGAAACGCCATAAAAAGTTTTAAAGACTTAAAAAGTTTTAGCTAATCTATCGGAATGTTTGCAGCATACTTTCGAGGCTTAATGAATTCCCATTTCCAATAGTAATAACTCAATAATTGTTTCTATCCCAGCGCAAAATGTTCTCTAACTTAAAGCAATCAAACGACAAAAATCCACCACGAACTACCAAGGTCAGCCAGAATGATAGCACTGAGCAATAAATAATCCCTGTCGGCGCTAATTATACCACCAATAAATTACTTATTCCTCCAATGGAAGTAATTTCGAAGGCCAGAAATATCGAAATCAAACAACATTATTGTGCACTCTGCCGTGTTCGGCAGCCCTTACCCATTCACATAATATCAACCCTTCTCCGTTTTATGGATAGCGTAATATGCACGTGCATTAATTGCCTTTTGAGTATTTAGAGAAATCCGCTCGCAAAAGGGCAGTCACAAAGCGCAGTGGATGGCATCGTCTTGACGTGGTAATAACCATCTTGGAGAGCGGCGTAGAGGAGGCAATGGAGGGAGGAGCAAGGACGAAAGGCAGATAGAAGCGTAATGAGAAGACAAGGATAAGAACAGAGGATGGGAAGATGTAGAAAAACACATTGCCACCACTTTTGATGGGAAATGGGTTGAAACAACGCGTGTGATGACGTAGAAGTTGAGCTGATCAAAGAAGAAGAAAAGTGCAAGCAAAGGCAACAAGAAGATCGAAAGAGAATACGAAGGAAGCAGATGACAGCAGAAATTTGAACCTCTTTAAGAAAGCTAAATCCAAAGATTCAAGAGAACATTTTGCTTCGTTTCTCTTATGGAAAAATTTTAGGGTATTTTTAGTGGATCTCAGCAACAAGCTACGAAAGGAGTGTAAGACCGTCGGACCTAAATTTTATTTTATTTTCGTAACTTACATACATATTATCAATCAACCGAAACATCGTGACGAATGATTCCTATCGTTCTTTAAACTATGAGAAACTACTCAGTAAATTTATTCGGTGTCGAAAAAGTAAAAGTTGTAAAGAGTATGTTTCAATTATTATAATACAAATCTTATTTGATATTATATTCCTTTAGTTTTACTGTTATCTACTTATTTGGTAGAAGTTATCTGGTTTCCACACATCTGCTGAGTTGTTTTAGTACATGGAATCGGAATGAACTTAATATTATGAAACTAACTAAATCGGTAAAATTTTAAATTTTTGCGGCTTGAATTCGAAGTAATATATAAGTAGGAAAACGAAAGACGACCAATTTAGCGACTAAATATTTATATTAAGATATTTCCATAGGATAAAGGATGCTGAAAATTGATAATATTTTTAAATATAAAAATGAGACTAAGGCTGGTTAAATTTCGCTACACTAAGATTCCGGAAAACACAACACCCGCAGAGGTTGATGGACGCGACAGAGGACGTCGATTTCAAGATTTGAGAGATGGAGTAAAAAATTTTTACTATCGTTGATGATGTCAGTAATCGAGGGAAGTGAAAAAGGTAGAAAAGACGACAAAAATGCGGAATGGCGTGATGAGAAACAGCGCAAGAAAAAAGCGAGAGGAACATCTTAAGATGTTTGCTGGAGATAAAAGTCGAGTCTATAAGTACTATCTCTCTCTTCTTATTCCAAATCCATTAAGGGAATTCATTCAGTCGGTCGATTTCCAAGAGTGGCTAGTAATTATTGCTACCTCTCTTGAGCGAAACCCCTCCTCCTCAACCTTCTTTCCTTTTAAGGTTTCTTCCACCAATGCACCCCAACCTCTCCTCTGCAATTATCTCATCTCGCAGCTGGTCTAAATAGTCCAAGGGTTAGCATTTCTCCTCCTTCACCTGATAGGATTTTCTTTCGGAAATCGATTCAGTCTTTAAGGCTAAATTATGAGCATCCGGATATAAAGAAATGTAAAAGTTTCTTTCGCAGAACTCCAACGTAAATTTGTTTTTCCATTTGCCAAACACGTGTAGCCTATTAATGTTGTGTAAGAAAAACGTTCCGAATTTTGAAATTTCTTTGAAGTAAATAACGCCCCATAAAGATTTCAAAAATTTACTACAAACGGTGATAAAAATCTCAAATTATCAATTCCAAAATGACATCAATCTCTAGGGACATGTCCTAAGCCATGTAAGTAAGGCGTTCGTCTTCGGTGAAAGCGATCCCTGGTTCGATTCCGGGTTGGGCCCCACTTACGAAATGAATTTGGCTATAGGAGAACTTTTAAGATTACTACGACATCATATCTCATGATATAAAATTTCTATAGAATGGGTTCATATTTATTTTAGAGTTAAAAACAAGCTAGAGTTCGTCTACTTTTGCTGGAAATGACAGAATCCGAAAGAAATTAACATTAAACATCTAAATAAAGCATAGCTAAAAGGAAACCTACGCCGGATTTTCTACCTTGTGAATAATTACAGACTCTTTGACATACTTCAATTTCTATAAAAAGTTAATTCATATATGAATCTGAAACCAAAATATATTTTTAAGCTAAGTTTATAGGTGACTGAGTTTGTTCATGAGCTGCTTTGCCACCCGAGAAAATTCAATTTGTATAAGATTTCCAGGCGATTCTAATTCCATGGTTGACCTACTCACTTTTTATAACATACGAATTGTAATATGGTATCAGCATATGGTAACCCTAGATGTAGATATTCAGCTTCATATAAAATTAGATGTAATTGTACGCATATAAGCTCTTTTTTGGAAAATATAATAGTACAAAACATAATGGTTTCCGATAAACCGACTGAATCAACCTATAGAAATGTCATTTATACCAAAACCTTACCAATAGTAAAATTGGTGAGTTATAACGGAATAACTAGATACAAATGTCAATAAATCAATTACTTCTAGAAAAATGACATGGAGAAAACATCGCCAGGGAGAAACACGCAGCATTATCAACATGTTTACAGACCGTTACTTATGACACATGTTTAGGATAAGACGAATTCAATTTTAAAATTCTGAAAGCGAGATTTTCTGCGATTACCTTTCGTCAAATTCAAAATACTTCCAGAAATTGAAGAATTCAGTAAATCTAAAAGTAAATTGTTAACAATTTCAAACTATTGTCCTCGGTGTTTCTAATATACTGTAACCAGGATTTAGGCAAATTACAGGGAGGTTTGAAATCCAAAAACGACCTATGAGTCTTACCGCAAGTAAATCTAGCTTCTGCACCCAACAATCCAGATACCATAGACGGGCAATGCTAGTTTATAAATGTAGATATTGTAAAATGAAAATGGTGTTAGTTAAGATTATATTCTGCGAAAGACGTTCCCCTTACCTTCCGCCGTGGAAAGTTATTTATCCCTCGGAGGGGACGCCATCTGCGAAGAATTGAAACTGACCTTGCGGTTAATGTATCCATTGGTGAGTTATTCCTTTTGCTCCTTTACCTCCTTAATCGGATGGACATGATCCTCGATACCAAAGGACTAAGGAAGTCCGCCATGTTCTTCTAAATTCCATAAGAACCATTAATATGGGGAGCGACAGGAACTGTACCTTCCTATATTAGATAATTCGACCAATTATGTTAGAAAAATATTAGCAAGTCATTTGATCTATATTATGATAAAATTTACCTATTTCCTAAGATATTCAAGATATGGAACGTGAAGCTTTCTTTAGGCTAACGTTTAATTTAGCTTCGACTTTAAGAATCTGTTTCGTACTTCATTTTATCATCTCCAAATTATTACTTTCTCTGAGCCTTCCCTAATAAAAATTTAATTAAAGGCTTATATTCCTCAGTTTTGAGGTCATAAAGTAACAGGAAATTTGGCGAAACGGAAATGTGAATTATGCCAAATAATGTGAATTGGAAGGTTAAACAAAATCTGCACATTGCGATGATTTCTAATGTTAAATATCGTTCATTTTAATATTTTAGACTACTGACTTACAATTTAAAACGATTTTTACGAAAGAAAAGAAAACTATTTCAGTATACAGTAAAAGTATACCAGTGAGAAAGTGCGTTTCCAGAGAGAATAAGAGTAAAGGCAATAAAGCAGAATGGGTGAATTCTTTTTTTTTTTTCTGTTGAAAGCAAAATCACTTGGTATGACTAGGTAATCACTAGCACTTCTCTCGAGTATGTTACGTATTTGAACTGAATAGAAGTTCACTTGATCTCTCTTTTGAAAACACAACCGAATAATATCCTCCAAGATAACAGAACATTGAAGGAAACGCACCGATATCCTAACTCCAGTGGTGTTATGAACGTAACAAAGAGATTTTTTTTAGATGTGCAAGCAATATCTTATTTATGACTAATTCGTTCAAATAGGTGAAATGGATGGACGTGCTACTTGGCAGATGAAGGATATCGGTGATAGGCGGGCTAAGACGATACGAAATGGAAGTATGTATGACTGGTGAGGAAAACGTTAACAAAAAGAAAAGGTTGAATCGATGTAACTAGGTGTAACTTGAGAGAAGCGACATAATACCGCTTGGGTTGAAGGCTACAGATAAAACACTGTATGTACGTTATAAAGGTTGAAAATGAGGTAAAAACAGGAATGTATTGAGGTAGCTAATTTCTGGTAGAATTTTCGTGACTACAACGTGAACAAAGTACGATTTTCATAAATTTAATAAATGAAGGCATATTTTTACAATATAATTTTATCACCCCCAGAAAACAACGGCGAACTTTTCTACGTGAATGAACAAATATCCTTCTTGGATGGGGGAGATAGATACTAAGGCCTGGTGTCATAATATATACTTCAAATGGACTTAAACTTAAGTCCACTTTAAGGTCCTAATGTTTTGTTAAAATGAAGATTATAGTAAATCTCCTATATATATATGATGAATTAGCATGGAGATGTACAATAATCTTCACTTTAAATCTGAAAAAAACGATGTAATACTGGGCTCTAAAGTGAACCTTAGTTAAAGTCCATTTAAAGTATACATTATTATACCGGGCCTAAGTCTTTCATTGAGACTAATAGTAAGAAAGCCGATCAAAGTAGCATATCTGTAGACCTTATGTTGATAAATAGCATATCAACTACCACGTCGCCGTCAATAGCACATGTAGATAAAACTGCAACCCTCACTACTCTCGCCATTAACCAATTTTTTCTCATCCTTTTGATCCATTTTACGACGTCCACAAAGAACTGACGAAGAAGCCGCCTTACCACAGGCCGACACTCTGTTTTATCATACCCTCATTTTCTTCTATTATTTGGTTCATATTCTTTAGAACCCTTTACACTTTACAATTTTGTGGAGAAATATACATTACACTAAATACTGCGTACATCTAAATTCATACCCTGAAGCCGTTCCAGCGGCGTGCGGCACGGGGATGGAAAATATATCATCCACTTATAATGATTTCCTGTTTTTCCTCTCCTAATTACTGCTCAGTGATTCAGTGAATTGCACCGCAATATAGAGCGTAATCGTATTAAGTATGAAATAATGGCCACATCTGAAGAAGCGGGTTCTTGGAAATATTTCTTAATCAGTGGCAATAAGCAAAAATGTTGGTGCTCAGCGCTCTACTCTTTTATTGGCGAATCTGACACGTTTAAATCACAGCCTTTCGGTCGCCTCTAACTGAGAGCACTTTTTCTGCCCCATAAATCTTTGGGTGGCTTCCGATCGCGGGTAGAAAATTAGAAATAATTTGCCAATAAAAGGAAAGGGGGCGGAATTAATTCCCGATTAATGACCGCAGTTCATGTCCCTTCATCCGGGCTAATCTGCGGGCCGACGAAACAGTAGCTAATGGAGGAAAAAATGAAAAATGGGAGCATCACGATCGTCATGCGCGCGACAGCCAAATAAGAAGAGATTCAACCATGAAATTACTATTCGATTTCGAAAGAAAAGAGCGCTGTCGATTATTTCAATTAGACGGGTCCCCGGCGACGGCCTTCCTTATCCTCTTTCAACCGCCCACTCCCGGAGAAATCCCATCGTCTTAGGGAAAAGCATCGCGTCGGACGCAACCATTCAGACTGCTCATCTCCCGTAGACTTCATCCTGTCAGAAATTTGATGGCGAGGGCTAATTAATGAAAAGAATTCAATCTGCGCTCCACCTCCCTGCTGCCTGAGTGCGATCGTCTTCTGTCAGAGATGGGATGAAGACGCCGCCCTTGGCCTCACCCTCCTCGGAAGGCAGATCAGAAGACTGAGGCCGCTCAGGAAGAGGGGAGAATGGGGATGAATGGGGCAATCGGAGGAGGAAGGGGTGAGACGAAAACCTGGGAATTAGGGAGAGGGTACATATTTCGAGGTGAATGAATCGATGGAGGGAGAGGGGTTGGCCACGAACGGAAATTATATGCTGTTGAAGATGCGTAAAAAAACAGTCGAATTTTGTTTTCGGCTGCTGGGAGCCGAGAGAGCTAAAAAAACATTAAAAGGTGTGATGCGCCTGCTTTGTCCGTCACTTTGCTAAGGGGACGCATTAATTCGAGTGTGGATTAAAGTTGTGTTTTTTGCGCGTTAAAGCTCGAGTTTTTAGTATTTTTTCAGCTCGGACGAATGCTCTTATGGTTGTAATAAGAATGGTTGACGGCAGTAATGTGAATATTTAAGGGAAAGCCAGAGCAAGATTGAATAGATTGGTATTGATACCTTATAAATATTAGTGGAAGACGCATAAATGATTTTAATATAGAATTTCCCCATGACATAGGTTAGCACTCAATAAATACGAGTTTTTTTTTAATTCTGGACCTTCTTTTAAATACGTGCAATCCATGCGAAAGTCTTAGTTAATCAAATAACTCGTAGGTTTCATTTATGAAATCTCTCAAATGCATTCATTTTAGAGATGCCACACATTAGTGAAAACGAAATATTTAGCGATATATACGGTGTACATGATACATGTATCTCTATTAGTATAAACTATGGATTCAGCTAAAACTTCTCCTCTTCTTTCGCTAGAGTTTTGTAATCCTTGTATAACTTGGAAAAAGAGTTCAAATTTTCGAATGAATTATATTCTGATATTATATGCTAAAAGAAATGTTGATAGTATCTGAGTGGTAATTCTAGCACTACTTGACCGTTTCACAATTATCGTGAAATTTTATTTAAATACAGTCATCAACCTAAACTTGATGGAGAGAAAAATCAAATTATTACAAAAGCCAAGAAAACTATAAATAAGGAGATATAAAAAGTCAATAAATTAGCAGAGTAGACCTCATTCAGGGCTAGTAAGCCTCGTTCGTAAGCTAGCCTTCCAGCAACAAGGTTCGGAGTCGAGCCCCGGGAACTGCATGGATGTTTGTTTTCGTCCTAAGTATTAGTTTTAGTATTATTGAGGAAACCTTTTTTAACGTAAAGAATAGTACGAAGTTAATTAATAATATTAATTCTATATTAATTTTATAAATGAATAGCCATATAGAAAAATAAAAATGAACAAGTAGTCTTATCAGTGAAAATTAGTTTCTGATCTGCAAACGCTTCATTTAAGTTCACTTGTCTTCTGAAATTCCAAATTTATGCCTTCAACTTTTAATGTATTTCATCTTCATCGCTTTCAAAGAAGTGTCTGAAACATTTTAAATGTTATTTGTCACGGCATTAGTCTTAAATTAACTCCTTCCAATCTTTTATTTTGTTTTATTACTCCCCATTATTTCTATCTAACTGTTATTCATTTGATTTGATTCATTTAATTAATACCTTAATGAGCGCATTTCTAGATGGGTTTAATTCTGATAATCTCTCTGAATTCTCTGCAGCACCCTTACTCATTTCACCTCAGCTGGTTCCCCATCAATCCCGCTTAAAGACCAAAAGCCCCATGGAATTAAGTTTTTACTAATTTCACCTTGTGCAAAAGCAGACGTTTCATTTCTAGAATATACGTTTCCTGAACTGCGATGTCTTCAATATTTTTTTCTACCTTCCCAAATGCTTCTTATCAGCTAGCGCTTCTTTCATTCTTAATCCTTCTAATTTATAATCCCTATCCCACAAAGAACGTTTTCGTATAATGAATTCAATTTCTTTTACGTTTTGAAATTTACATGATTAAAATTTGGTTTAAATTCGGAAACTTGAATTTTCATAACTTTTGAAATTCTTTAACTTTAAGATTTAAAGATTTTTTTCAATAGATTACAAGGTCTTTTTCTTCTTTAGCATATCTTTCTTTAGAATATAAATTAAGGGTTATATTCTGCATAGCACAGACAAATTACAAACTTATATTTCCAAGATACATTTTGCAAAACCCATTTTTATCTTTTTGAATATTCTTGCGTTAATGAATAACGTATAAAATGATAATAAAATCTGTTCAACCAACAGAATATACCTATGACGAAAAGGACATGAAAAAGGCTGACGAGTCCGGGACTCGAACGCGAGTCTCCCAATTGCCGGTTGGTAGCCGGTATGGATTGCAATCCCGGTATCCCGAATCCCGGGATCCTGTCCAAAATCCCGGTGGTAAGAAGATACAAATCCCGGGATTTCGAGATTGATGTTTTAGTCTTCCGCTAACAGATGGCAGTAACAATTAAGTTGCATTTGGGTAAATTGCAATTGCACTGCGGGTAAAAGAAAGTACAGAAACAGTCTGAATACAGTAATACATTTAATCTGATTATATAACACGTCATCAATTAAAGGAAATAATAACAACGGTTGATTTAATACCAATACGTCATTTAATAACTCGACATGATGTAAATGTAAACTATGTAGGGAAATTATTAAAAACCGTAGGTGGTTCAACAAAAGGACTCCATGTACATCTGAACACAATTTATAAGATATAATGCAAATAAAAGCAAATAGTAGAATGTAGCAAAACGAAGTGAACTCAGAAAAAATAACATTGACAATGACGAGCATGAAGAGTATGAAAATTCTTTAGTGGAAGACATTTTTGCAATTACTACCGATGGTGCAAGTTAGATGGCAAAAGTTGGTAGGTTAATACCTGCGAATCATCAACTTTGTTTTGCTCATGGTATCCAACTGGTAGTGATTTATGTTTTATATAAATCTGGGCTTGTAGTAGACATAAAGAAGATTGAACATGACGAAGAAAAAGAAATGGAATTCACAGAATGGGATAGTGAAGCCTTTTCCTTAAGTGATGAAACAAACGAAGATGATTCGTTTGAAGGTGCAAAGGCTCGCCAACAATCAGAAACAATTAAATTATTGATTCAAAAGATAAGGAAAACTGTTGTACTCTTCAGAAAATCGCCCTCAAAAAACGAGAGATTTCTTCAGAAATATGTAATCGAAAAATATGGTGAGGAAAAAACATTGGACTCGTTGAAAAAGTTAAGTGGAAATGATTGAACGTTTTATATAGCTTAAAACGTGTATAATGAAGTACTTAATTGATATGAATTCTGATATAACATTTGGTGAGAGTGAATTTGAACTTGCTTCTTCCAATTTCGCAACATTACAGCCAATAAAAATTACTGTGGAATCTCTATCCCGAAGAGATGTAAATCTTCTGAAGTGTGAGATAGCCTTGGAATTCATGTTGAAGAAACAGAACGATATGAATATGGACTTGGGGCATAATATGGGAAAGGCATTGCAGAAAGAAATAAGGAAGAGAAGAAATCACTTATCAGCGGTATTGAGGTACCTTCATTACGGTTCACAGGCTCGTGATGAGGACTTGGGGAAATTATTTTTTATTCAAACTGCAGAAAACATAAAAATTCTTGTTAAAAAATTTCGATTACATTTACTTCTAACTCCAGTAAAAGATTTGAAGCTGTGGACTTGGAAGGAGAGCACGTTTATTCAGCATCTACAAGCCAATCTATTAAATGTGAACTCGATTTAGTGACTACCCAATGCTTAGTTCCTCCAAAGACATGACCTTCCTCCTGTTATTCAAATGATCTAGAATTACCAATAGAACGCAAGCTGAAGGATTTCCATATGAGTGGATGTTCCATGTTCCATATGTTGGAGGAAGAACATGTCTTTGGAGGAACTAAGCATTGGGTAGTCACTAAATCGAGTTCATATTTTAACTTATTTGAATATAGTAAACCAATCTCGGAACATTCAGATGCTGCCGTTAGCTCAGTTAGCAAATCATAATCAAACAACTGACGAGCATTTATCAGCATAGGATAAAAGAGGTATTTATTTTTGTTGAATATCCTATATCACGGACACTTTGCTGTACTAATTAATTCGTTCCCAACGATAGTTCTGAAAGCAAAATTTTGTAAATTAAGATATAACTGTTCATGGAAAACTATGCATCAAAATGTAGTTACATTCCGTAGTAAAATCTTAGCCCACCCTCACGTATCAATACGCAGTGTCTGCACTTGGGGATTTTGGCTCGATTTAGTGAATAGTGAATTACGAGGTAAAATAATCGAATAATTTGATTGTTTGATTACATTGAATAAACACATTTTAATTCTATTCCGATTTTCCGCAAATGAGTTTACGTCAATTGTGTGTAAAGATTAGGAGAGTATTCAACGAAAATATTAATTAAAAATCTTCTGGCGTGATTTGTAAATCTAGGATTCTATTAAATGGAAGTTAAGTAAAGGGAGATAGTTTTACAGTAATTTAAAGCACAGGTACAAATATCCGTAATTTTTAAGTAAGTTACAAATAAATCTACTAAACCTATTTATTGAATTAAAAAGCGAGAAATATGGAAAAGAACACCTCTGCTGTGTGCCAAATGACGGCTCGTAGAATGCTAAGGCAAATGTAAATACACAAAAAACAATAATGCTATTTCCACAATTTTAATTTATTATAATAAAGAGCTCTGACGTGTAATATTCAGATAAGGAAATATTTTCTAATACAAAATACATGCCGAAAAGAAAGGAAGATTTTGTTTTTGACAATATTTCTGGACCTACGATTGTCTAGTTCGTAAAAAAATTTTAATTTTGGTGGTATGAGTTAAATTTGCTATCGAGACCAGGAATAAAATTGAGGACCAACTAATATATACTTTAAAGAGAAAGGAGTGTAGAGATACCTCAGTTAACGCGTAACCCCGTTTGCGAATTTTACGGCGAACAACGATTTTTTCCACTGTGTATCGGCCTTGGCCGACGGATATATGTTAGGATAAGCAACGTTTACGAATGTGCGCGCAATAACAAATGATAAAAATCATAACTGTCCTTGCTTAACTGGTAAGGAATGCGATAGCTTTTTCGACAAATATGAGTATTTCTCTTCTCGGACCCTATGAGAATCGTCCTAACAAAGATGAGTGAGGTACGAATGATTTTCGTTAGTAGAGGTATCGCAGTACTCGGCTGAGGACCCCTTCAAGTGCTACCTTTGCAGATAGTGTGCGAATGGCCGTATTTCGCGACCCAATGGGAGACGAGTGTGTATCGAACAGGGGCGCCATTGTTCCTGCGCACGGAGTCGAAGGGGAGACGGGAAAGGGCGAGGATAGTATGGATCGGCGTGGGAGGAATATAGGATGGGCCGAGTCCAATGAGGAGAGCGGTGAGGAAAGGAGTGTGGGAGGGACACGGCATGGCCTCCCTCACCTTCTCTCTCATAAGCTGTGTGCACCCCCATGACCTAAGCATCAATCTTTTCCTTCACCTTCTCCCGCACTTCTTGGCTCTCCCCAAAACAACCCCCTTCTCCCTAATATAGCAAAGTGACAGTTCAATTTGACCGGCTCGCCCAGATAACATCTACTGCGCCACGATCAGAATGTGCAATTAATATGGGCTTGGAGAAGGAGAGTGGAGTAAGAGGAGAACGAATAGGAGGGCGGGACACGTAAGCGGTCGAAGGCAGGAAGTAAAACTGAATACAAATATTGAGAGATGCGATTGAATAGAAAAGGACATATTAACTGACTTAGAAATGAGAAATACAATGCCAATTGAGATTGATTTTGTGTTTAGTCTCTATGGGGCAAAAATCACACCCTTCTTAATTGCCCTAAAATATTCAATTAATATATGCGCAAATATAACATGGAATCGGCTTGAATTTCCAATTTCTGTAGCCATAAAATCATTTTGAATTAAAATGCTTTTACTAATGAACGCTCATTTTATTAATAAATGCCATATTTTAAACAACCACTTGAAATCATGAAGAAATCACCAAGTTTTCCAAATGAACTACATTATTCTTACGTAGATAGGAAGTAAAAGCATCTGAGAAAGTGGAGGAATAAACGATACTCCCTAACGAGCTTCTCGATCGAACAAAGAATTCAATCGATGGACCCATTTTCAAGTACGTTTTGTTTCTTTACATTAAATTCATATTAAACAAATTATTAAATGTTGCCTGAAAGTGTAAGGATATGGAAAGAATTTTCGCTGTTAGGATTGATGGCTTAACAAATCTTGAACAAATCTCAAAAAATAAAGGGAATTGAGAGATTTTCACTTCTGTTTATCCTTAGATTTTGGGGTGCACGCCTCCTCGAACTAAGTAAAACGCCTTTCCCTTCTCCTTGGAAGAAGCTTCTTTGAGAATGTGCCTCATGTTTTGTTTTTGTAAATAAACCTATGACCGACAAGGACTTTTAATTAAGGTTCCTTAGAGAAATCGAGACGATATTCCGACACACCCGTTGTTAGGAGTATTAAGTGAAAGAGATATGTGAAATATCTATTTTGGCTTCGGAGACATTAAGTTAATCATAAATGTATTCCCTAAGGAAAATCAGTACAAAAATTATATTTTACCATGAACTTAGGATAAAATTTAACATAAAAGCCAAAACTGAAACCTAAATAACTAGTTCGCATTACATATGCTTCATTAGTTAATTATCTCAAGTTTAACGATGAGAATTTAAGATATATTGCGAATTACTTTGAATAAAAATCACAGATCATTGCACGATGAATTGGAAATGAGAGAAGTACCCAAGAAAAGAGAATCAAACGATAGAGTCTTGATCACAACCTTGTCCGAAAAAAATTATTCCAATTGAATTAAACAGTAACATCTATTTACGTAATGCTTGAATTAGTAAGGGGATCAAGAATAAATGAACAGCAATCGGATTTGCGGTGCGAGAGAGAAATCAAGAGCAACATAAACAATGCAATTTGGATGAAAGACTGGAGAGGATCGGCGTAATAGAATGACGAAGAAAATGATTCAACGAATGAAAAAAGAAATTTCCTTCCGGTACTGACTGCTGAAGGACGTTGGATGCTCAATCAATGCAACGGAATCGAAGGCTTAATGCGACACAGATGTTCTTCAAAAGTGTCCATTTAAGGATCTTTCGAATAGAGCAGCTATTTTTAACCCCAGAAAACAAAAGATATAACGGTCACGAATCGGAGATAATGGTCAATCACAAGGAATATTAAATATTTTACGTTTCCGGATTATCCCAGACCATATGACCAGGAGCATATGTTATCCGTTCTAACACAGTTTGTATGACTAATCACGGCTACCTAAATAAAGGAGAAAATTAGAGTCAAGTTTTGAAGTTAAGAAAAGAAACGTTCCTATACAGTACAAAAAATATTTGATTTTAGTCGAATCGGTCGAAGTCTGCACTTTTCCATATATAAATATATGAATGATAAAGAGAATGATGCGGAAATGAGAAATCGACGGATAAATAATCATAATAAAATGTGATTTGGCGTTACATTTCGATAGTGACAATTAAATTGTACATTTCGCATTACCTATAGCACAGTTTATGCGGATAATAAGGAGTTATTATGGAGATTAATGAATTCATTAACATGCCAAATTGCATTTTTGAAAGTTGATCTCACAGCTTATGATTAGTGACTTGTTTATGACATAACAAAAAATAATAAATAAAATTTATTTATAAATCTGTCCATGTTTTGCCCACGGAAAAGAAATTATCTTTTGACAACATTGATACTGGGGAGAAGTTAGACGGACAACATTGATACTAAAGAA
Organism: Ladona fulva; assembly: GCA_000376725.2. Classification (NCBI taxonomy): domain Eukaryota; kingdom Metazoa; phylum Arthropoda; class Insecta; order Odonata; family Libellulidae; genus Ladona; species Ladona fulva. Next base: position 1,178,102 of record KZ308318.1, read on the forward strand.
AATAATTTGCATGTAAAATTTAAATGAATTTCCATCTGGATAAACATCTGTTATCTATTAGGAAAGTACTTGATAGGAGCAAAGCTAGGAAGAATTAAAATGAAGGGGGAAAGGAAGAGGATCAAGCATAGAAAGTAGCTGCGCATTTAGTAAGGAGATGAAATGGCGTACGCGGTAGCTTTTGACGGCTAAGTTATGGCCGTTGTACGTGAAGTGGTTTATTGATGGATCGATCTACCTTCACTGGATTTTACGGACATTTGAAACATGTCATACCCTTACCACGTTACATGCATTCCGTGCCTCTTCCTTTTAATTGGACTCCTGATTCAGGAGTCTGTTACTGGAGCACGAAAAAATAATAAACCGATCGAGATTCGTGTGTTCGGAGGATAACTTTGAGGGACATGACAAGATTCTCGAAGATACTTCGCGATAACGAGAAGATGCACTTTTGGAGAGCTAATATTGGAATCGGAATGGATTCGGAAAGATATATATTCTTGTCGATTGAGCTAACGTCAAAAAGTCGCGGGTTTTGGAATTTTAATGTAAACATTCTAATAAGAGCTTCTAATACCCCGTTACAATTTTATATATCCTTTCAGCGCCTTGAATTCCTTAGAGTTAAAGAACTGGGTTTTAACACACACCGTAACTAGATAGTAATTTTGTATCTATTAAATATCTGATAATACATAAAACATGGATTGTTCCACTCCAGAAGCCAATACGTTGAAGACAAGTCTTCAGCCAATCGTACAGAACAAAAAACCTGAGGATTAATCTTGGTAATGAATATAAAATGCTTAAAATAAGCACACTTAAAGATTGACTGACATTTCAAAGAAATTAGAGTTACAAAATTTTCTACCTAGTTTCCAAATTTCCACGGTACTTTTTGGCATTTTCCGAGATCACTCATGCTAAAATAGCTTCAAGAAATGCCTGAGATGAATAATGAATTCATCATTTCATAGGAATCGTAACGAAAAGTTACATATTTCATAGAATAAAATATTTATTTCGGCTGAAAGGTTTTTGATACCAAAGGGAAATCAAGCACTAGGAGACTGAGGCAGGAACTATAAATAAACTTATGGAAGCGGTACCAAAAGTTAAAGTGAATGCGAATGCGGTAGAGGATGTCGATGAACTTGTGCGTGTACACTCTTCGGTACATCGTTTAAAATACAGTTTAACCGCACGGAATAAAGAATTTTTCTCATTTGATTGCGGCTACACCACACTAAATCTAACCTCTTGTGGCAAGTGTCGCAAAAAATCAGCAGTTACTTGTTCTTGAATTCTGATTCAAAGTAGCTCGCATTTTTCATGAGGAATACAGGATGGTAAAAGAGGCTCTAAATTAAGTCTGCGACACAAAAATTTGCCTAATCCCAAAGATTGATTTGACGCTTTTCATCTGGTACTGTAATGAAGAAATTTTTAGGGGAATGACAGAAGGAGATTCAAAATGCAGCGTACCCCTTCCATTATAACTTAATGATATATTTATTGAATATTAATTTAAGAAATCCTTTTCACAAAAGCAAACAAACAGTCAATCAGTAATAATACTCATCTATTTTTAAGCCATCTTTCAATGGATTTTATGTAACAGAAGGCCCTTTAATCACTCATTTTTTCCTCAAAAACTGCTTTTTGTGATCTAATCTTATCATGGAGTAAGATAAATATTTTCATTACTAAGAAGGAGAATTACAAAGAATCAAATCAATTTTCACAACCACCGTGATATTGTAAAAATCGAATCACAAATTATGAATGTAGTACATTGGGCTTAACTATGATGATAGATTTTTACAAATTTTACGTCATCATTTATCATTTTAATCCAAATGCTCTTCCTTATCTTTAACAAGTATATATCTCAATACTATTTCGTTGGATAAGAGTACTGCCATTTCCTCCAACAAATATTAAGCCTACATTAGTAGTGAAGGAATTTACTATAGGTAAGTATCGAATAATTGCAGTCATTTCACATAGGTAACGACAAAAGGGTTAAATATATCAGAAAGAGATAACAGAAGGATGAATTAACGTAGTATACGCCTATCACACAAGTAATAGTTGCAATAGTAAATTAAAAAGCTACGCCAGTGTCTAGGTAAAAAAGACAGTTAATAATTTGAAAAGGAAGTTATTTGTAACAGAGAAGAAATCCAATAAAAAGGAGAAATTTCCATGAATAAAATAAATAAATATAAATAACTAGAGAGTACATGGCTAGAGAAAAAGATATTGCGAAAGTGAAATCACTCTCTCCCAAAACCCTTTAACTTAAACCCTTCCCAGGATCGGCGTAATAGAATGACGAAGAAAATGATTCAACGAATGAAAAAAGAAATTTCCTTCCGGTACTGACTGCTGAAGGACGTTGGATGCTCAATCAATGCAACGGAATCGAAGGCTTAATGCGACACAGATGTTCTTCAAAAGTGTCCATTTAAGGATCTTTCGAATAGAGCAGCTATTTTTAACCCCAGAAAACAAAAGATATAACGGTCACGAATCGGAGATAATGGTCAATCACAAGGAATATTAAATATTTTACGTTTCCGGATTATCCCAGACCATATGACCAGGAGCATATGTTATCCGTTCTAACACAGTTTGTATGACTAATCACGGCTACCTAAATAAAGGAGAAAATTAGAGTCAAGTTTTGAAGTTAAGAAAAGAAACGTTCCTATACAGTACAAAAAATATTTGATTTCAGTCGAATCGGTCGAAGTCTGCACTTTTCCATATATAAATATATGAATGATAAAGAGAATGATGCGGAAATGAGAAATCGACGGATAAATAATCATAATAAAATGTGATTTGGCGTTACATTTCGATAGTGACAATTAAATTGTACATTTCGCATTACCTATAGCACTGTTTATGCGGATAATAAGGAGTTATTATGGAGATTAATGAATTCATTAACATGCCAAATTGCATTTTTGAAAGTTGATCTCACAGCTTATGATTAGTGACTTGTTTATGACATAACAAAAAATAATAAATAAAATTTATTTATAAATCTGTCCATGTTTTGCCCACGGAAAAGAAATTATCTTTTGACAACATTGATACTGGGGAGAAGTTAGACGGACAACATTGATACTAAAGAAAATAATTTGCATGTAAAATTTAAATGAATTTCCATCTGGATAAACATCTGTTANTTCTTTTAGTTATAATTATATTCTGTACTTATTATAATGACATACGAGGTTAGGTGGAAGAGAGGCCCATATGGACCTAACCTCGCCAATAAAGAGTCTATCTATCTATCCCGCCCACCTCCTTGCCCTCTTCACCTTCCCCCCTTTTTCTGTTTTCCTATATAATTGACAAAATATATTGTAATCCTGTCTGATGATGACGCGATACGCCGAAACCATGGTTGCAAAATAAACTCCTGTGGTACGGGTAAAAGTTGTGTCTTATTAAAATCAAACTTGCTAAATGATATTTGGTGGAATTCCATAATAACGTTAATTTATTGTTAAAGCCACAATAAAATTGACGAACTTATACAATTCCACAGTATATTCTGTGGAATTTTTAACAATAAATTTACGTTATTGTGTCTTATTATTCTCATCATTGCGAAAGTTCTCAAGTGCGATGTGCAAATATACATATTAAGAACAGAAATGTTAAGATCTACAAACATTCCGTAAAACACGCATGGATATACTACAGAAAAGAACGCAGAAAAAATAATTATATTTACCTACTTTGGTACGTACATTCTCAGGAATCCGCAAACTACGACCCGTTGGACAGATCCGGCCCGCCAGTGGTCTCTATGCGGCCAGCGAGCAAATTGGACGTTATACACCGTACACTCTCACGATGGTACTTTTAATATTGCCATATATTGTAGTTATTTTCGTGTATATTTATTACATTTATATAGCAAGTATTCTTATACATAAAACATCATTTATTTCTTTGTTAGTACGATAAATTATATGTTTGAAGACATAAATGAAGATCCTAGATACAGCCCACTCAGCAGTTTCCATCGACTTATGTGGCCCTGCTGTTCAAAATTTTGGTGTTTTACACAATTAGTTAGAATACCAAACAAGCAAGAACTTATCCTCAACTGGGGCAAGAGGTATATAGAAACTGATGTATTTAAGAATGATGAAACAACTTTGAATACTCATCTTCAGTATGTATGTTGATATCATGCTTTGGAAAACGCGTTTCGGTAATGTGTAAAGAAAGGACGCCAAAATCAAACATTGACGATAAATTAGCCTTTAGAATTAATATTTATTTTACTTTATATTTTTTCACTAACTTCACTAACCCAGTAACTTACTTCAATGAATAAAACGAAATAAAAAAAGTAAGCGCAGAAAAAAATGCAAAATTCCATATACGGAATGTAACCAGTGATTTTCTAATTTTCTAGAATCTCATAGAATGACTCAGAACGGTTCAAAATAGGAGGATCGTTCCCCGTTTCCTTTTAAGAAATCCTTTTCACAAAAGCAAACAAACAGTCAATCAGTAATAATACTCATCTATTTTTAAGCCATCTTTCAATGGATTTTATGTAACAGAAGGCCCTTTAATCACTCATTTTTTCCTCAAAAACTGCTTTTTGTGATCTAATCTTATCATGGAGTAAGATAAATATTTTCATTACTAAGAAGGAGAATTACAAAGAATCAAATCAATTTTCACAACCACCGTGATATTGTAAAAATCGAATCACAAATTATGAATGTAGTACATTGGGCATAACTATGATGATAGATTTTTACAAATTTTACGTCATCATTTATCATTTTAATCCAAATGCTCTTCCTTATCTTTAACAAGTATATATCTCAATACTATTTCGTTGGATAAGAGTACTGCCATTTCCTCCAACAAATATTAAGCCTACATTAGTAGTGAAGGAATTTACTATAGGTAAGTATCGAATAATTGCAGTCATTTCACATAGGTAACGACAAAAGGGTTAAATATATCAGAAAGAGATAACAGAAGGATGAATTAACGTAGTATACGCCTATCACACAAGTAATAGTTGCAATAGTAAATTAAAAAGCTACGCCAGTGTCTAGGTAAAAAAGACAGTTAATAATTTGAAAAGGAAGTTATTTGTAACAGAGAAGAAATCCAATAAAAAGGAGAAATTTCCATGAATAAAATAAATAAATATAAATAACTAGAGAGTACATGGCTAGAGAAAAAGATATTGCGAAAGTGAAATCACTCTCTCCCAAAACCCTTTAACTTAAACCCTTCCCGCCATGTAACCCCACTCTTAAAGGAATTGAAGTGGCTTCGTTTTCACTCAAGAAGAAGACTTCATACTCTCAAACTCGTATA